>JANJPH010000005.1:0-90886 GCA_030407195.1 [Candida] tunisiensis
TGCGGCCACGGTTGGTTTTGTGGCATTCGTGGATGGCGTAGAAGTCGCAGCTGTAGGTGCAGATTGCGGTGTAGCAGCCGGTCTGGTCTGGTACACATCGCCGTCCGCCCTCTTTCGGCCGCGTGCGCCGCGTGCGTCCCACCTGAACACTCGGCACGTGCCGCCCTGCATGGCTGACGTCGTGGGGCGACAATACGAGGGGGCCATCCCGTCCACCACCAGGCCAGCCAGCATGCCACAGACGGTGAGTGCGCTCGCTGGCGCCCGTGCGCAGGCTGCCAGGCGCCGCTGACACAGGAGATGACCCCCCAGGAGGCCCGGTTATTGAAGATGTACGGCAAGGTCCCGTCCCAGAACGAGGTCCTCCGCAACAGGCTCCAGGACCGCAAATACTTTGACTCGGGCGACTACGCCATGAGCCAGGCCGGCGTCGCCGCACCAGACCAGACCGTCGGCCAGCAGCACCCTATACCCGAGGACATACCCCATCCCAGCCCAAAAGGCTCGCCCACCAAAACCCGCGCCTAGTGCTTAGCTATAATAGACTATTACATTGTGGCGCGGCGCATGCTTCGTCCGTCGTCGCTGGTCGTTCGTCGTCGGCCATCGTTCGTCGGCCGTTGTCTCCCGCCGTCTTCGGCCACGTCGTTGGCCGTCTCTGTCACCGTCTCTTTGTCCCTCACACGTCTCTTTGTCTCACACCGTCCTCCGTCGTTCACCGTCCGCCGTCCCTCACAACATGCCGCCCTCCTCCGTCCCTCTCACCGTCTCTGTCCTTCGTCCCTCGCACCGTCCCCGGCCTCCGTCCCTCACAGCCTCCCTCCGTCCTCCATCCCTCACGGCCTCACTGCCTCACCGTTCTCAGCCCTCAGCACCTCAGCCCCTACTCTTTCACTCCCTCCCTGGCTCCCTCCGTCCCTAACTCCTCCGTCCCTGACTCCTCCGTCCTGACTCCCTCACTACGTCCTCCATCACGTCTGCACCCATGCACTCCCTGCAGGCCACCCACGAACCTCCAACGTCATGTCGCAAACGCTGCGGCGGGCCATCACGACGTGCCTCGAGCGTCAGGTCGAGCCGCGGCTGTTTGCCCGCTCCGTGGCCGAGCTCCAGGCCCGCCTCAAGCTCGAGAACCCCGCCGTCATCGAGGCCCTGCTCGAGGTCCGCCCCGTCCCCAACCCCCTCCTCCTCCGCTACATCAACCAGTGCGCCTGGAACGAAAAGTCCCCGCTCTTCCTGGCCACCCTGCTCGCAGACGACCGCTTCTGTGCCTCGGACCTCGCACCGCACGTGCTCACCCTCGTCGGCAAGCTCCTGCCCCACACTCTCCCCGTCATCGACCTCAGCTGGGACGCATGCCGCCAGCTGCTCCTGGCCCTGGCCACCTACCTCCAGCGCCCCCACAACGGACCCGAGAACCGCGCCCTGTCGCTGTTCCTCACCGAACTCGCGACCACCGAGCTCGCCGGCCGTCTCCTCCGGAACGCCGCGCCCGAGGCAGCTAAGCAGTTTGGCACCGCGCTGAGAGCGTACCACGCGGACAATGAGCAGCTCACCGACCTCTACGACCCCCTGCTGCGCGCTGGGCCCCAGGGCGCCACCTTCTCGCGAGAGAAGCTGTCCTCCGTAAAGCTCAGCCGCGTGTTCCGCCTGCTGTGGCTCGACAGCATGCTGACTGACCTCGACGGCGTCCAGCCAGACCTGTTCGACCGCTACCTCACAGTCTTCCTGCGTGAAGAGCCAGCGGAGAGGGTCATCTCGGAGCTCATCTTCAGCTGCTTTGACGGCCTCGCCGCCTCCCTGCTCAGGCGCGACCCAAGCCTCAACCAGGACCTCTGGAAGGCCTTCATTACGAAGCGCCTCCCGCAGATCATCCGCAAGCTGGCTCTTGACAGCGGTTTCCGTGAGGACCCGTCGGCCGGCGCCATATCGGGCCTGGACACACTCATCGCACGGCCAGTGGCGTTGCTGGACAGCAGCACTGTCAATCTACTGCGCATAGGCGACGGCGGGGACGCGCTCGACGAGATGTTCTCGTCATTCCCTCCCACAACGTCCGATATCCGCGTGGAGTTCTTCCGCAGTTGTGTACAGCTCAAGATGGTGCAGGCGGACGGGCTCAGCAAGGCGCTGTCGTCGTTCGGACGCGTGCTCGACCTCTCGGCGTTGAGTCGCACTGAGTCCATGTACGATGTTGCGGATGCGCTTCAGCACGCCCGCTACGACCAAACCGAGAGCGGCGGCAGCACTGAGAACAGCTACATTGTCAACATGGTAGTCGCCATGGAGGATCTCCCACCTGACAAACTTTCAGAGCTGTGCCAGCAGCTCGTGCCAGGCCTTATACGGCCGTGGATGGCCGAGATGAATGCTCGCAACCTCCATCTCCTATGCCAGGCGTTGGCGGCACACCCGCCCGTCCTGGACGCAGTCCTACTGCACGTAACCCCACCCGCCCTGGTCACTCCGCTCGTCGAATTCATCTCGCAATGGCATGACGACGCTGACGACTTCAACTTCCAGGATACTTACACCGACTTTGGGTGTATTGTGCTGTTTATTGTACTCGTGCAGAAACGCTACAACACACCGATCGACGTTCTTGGCATATCCCCCGACTCGTTCATCTACCAGGCAGTCATCGCAGGTTTGGGCACTCGTCGAGCTCCGAATGTCGGCGCTCCATTTGGAGGTGACAGCGCCACGGGCGTGGCATCCGCGGGGTTCGCTCCAGCATACGAGGACCTCGACCAGACGAAGCAAGAACTCTTAGGTGGCTGGATTACGGCGTTGTTCGACGCTGGTGGCATCAGCGACGATCTCATGAAGAGTTGTACGATCCAGGAGACATTCATCCTCGTGCCAACCATATTCCAGCAAGCCCTACATGCCTGCCGCCGAGGTGTGCTGGATATGGATACACTCAAGGGTGGACTGGAGTACTTACTCCAGCCTTTCCTGCTTGGAACTCTCGTTGGAGCTTTCAAGTGGCTCTGCCGCTATATATGGGCGTGCCAGAGCGACCCACAGGTTGCGCTACAAATAATCCAAGCTCTCATTCTGCCACCTGATCTCGCTGGCGAGGCGCAACCGATCCACCAATGCGTCCTTGCGGTGTGCGGCGAAGACCTGTATTGGTGTCTCCAGGACGTCGGGCGGCGGTTTCCTCAGCAATTTCGGGCCATGGATGACCAGGTACTTCAGACCTTGAGCCCTTACGTCGGAGTTTCACAGCCACCGCGAGCACAGGTGTTGTTCGGTGACAACGCCAGTGTGGCAAACGCAATGCGCGACAACATTGCGGCACTTGCGTCGTGGAAAAAGTCTCTGGAGCAGGGCCAACAATCAGCGGCACCACCCGGTTATGTGCCACGAGTAGTCTCTATGGCAGCTGACATATTTGGAGCTCCACATGTGTCCAAGATTCTAATTCAGGAGGTTCAGGCGGCGCAAAGGCAGGGTACAGCAACTCACGCGCTGGATGTTATTGCGGCGCTGGTTATCGTGAACAAGCTACAATTCGTGGGCAGTGGTGAGGCCGCCACCCTACTGAGAGACCGCATAGCTGACTACAATGCGCGGCTCGACTAGATGTACCATAGATGGCCAATGTATTTTACAGAACGAACAGGGCGCCATGTCCTATGCTGGCACGAGCCTCCTCACTTGCGCTTTGGGCGCTGCTTGACCTCTTCTTCTCGAACTGGATGGAACTTCACAAACGAAGGATATTTGTCGTTGTTGTAATTGTAGCCCTTTGACCAGTCGTAGCCCACAGCGTAGGCAAAAATGGTACCCGTGCGGTTGAACCCTGTGGAGACGATGCTTCCTCCAACGCTTGGGTAGCCCTTGAGCCGTTGCCGCTGTTCCTTGTCCCAATAATTGAACGTTCCATCGCTCCCGGCGGTGCTAAACGTGCCGAACACCGGATGGAACGAGATAGCATTGACAGCGTAAATGAGACTGTCCGTGCCGGCTCCTCCAGGCGTCTGCCGGTGGCACCGGAAAGAGAAGTTTTTGCTTTGCTCTGACGGGTCGACGTACTGCATCGCACACCGCCCCTCAATAGAGCCAACCGCGTATCCGTCACCGGTGGGGTAGCACGCGATGGACCGTGTTTGCCATTTCAAAGGGCTACGGAAGGAGTTGTCGCCGCCGCCAGCAGTGTTGGCGTTCGGGTTGTAAATAGTCTGTGGGTTGTTTAGCAGGTCAATTGGGCAGATGTGGCGATCGGCACAACCGATGACGAGCAGGTTCTTGGCCGCGTCCATGCAGTATGCTCGCTCGGGCAAAGTGATAGAGAACGTCGGTTGCTGCTGTCGCAGGTCCCAGTACTTAAGGGTCTTATCCCAGGATGCGGTGGCTAGCATTTGCTGCTGCTGCGGGCCGACAGACACCATGCGGACACACGAGACGGGGGCCTCGTGGGCGGCCACCTGCGAAGACTGGCCCGACTGAAGGTCGTACATCCGCGCGGCATTGTCACCGCCACCGGAAACCACCTTGGAGCCGTCTTGGCTCCAGTGAACTGCAAGAACGGGCGCCTCGTGCTCGTAGAGAGCCCGGCCCTGCGAGTCGCCGTTGCTGGCCACCTCGTAGATGCGAACTTTCTTGTCCCATGACGCAACCGCGATGTGGTCCGACTGTGGCGAGAAGCTGAGGTCGGAGACCGTGTCCTCTGGCGGCTGGTTGAGGGTGCGGTCGTTCGCGAGGTCGGCCGCTGTGCCGGTGGACGAGCTGAGCGTTCCAGAGCCTGCTGCTGAGCCAAACACTGACGACATTGGTGTAGATGGTGTGGTGGCGCGCGCGCGACTGCAGGCCGTGCGGCTCACCGTGCGGCTTTCTTGGTAGCGGACGCCAGCCTCGGTCTCGGGTACACGTGCGGCTCATCATGCGGCTTTCTTGGTAGCGGTTGCGGGGCGTCGATCGTCGGGCCAAATTCTCGGCATACGTGCGGCGGCTGGTAGCGATGCGCTGTCGGCGGTTTCCTCGGCAGCGTCTGAGCCGTGCATTGCCTGGCAGCGATGCGTGTGGTAACCGGCGCCATTGTGCTGTGCGGCGGGATCGGACGACCGCTCGGGGAAACCCGGCGAGCAGGGGTTAGCACACACGGCACGAGGCCTGGCCGGCCCCCGTGCAGCCCCTCGATGTGCGGAGAAGCGCTGGCCTGGGTGAAGTCCCACGTGGGCGGCGACGACGGGGCCCCGTGACGGACTACCCCATACGGCATATCTTATCTTTCAGGGGCGTGCAGGATCTGGATCGGGGCTCGCATGACGTCACAGGACTGGCGCAGGCCGCCGACCGCGGCCCTGCTCGCGGCCCAGCAGCTGACCCCACGGGCCTGCCGTCTCGCACAGGCGTCCGCACGGCTGTCGGAGCCTCCTTTTGTTGTCCACGGGCCGCAAGTGTCACTCGGGCAGGCCCGTTTCCCACACAAGAAAATTTTGTCGTGCCCCCTCAGAAAACAAATAATTTGACTGCACCCTGTCGGATACTCGAGCGAAAAAAAAGAGCACACATAGCACATACAAACAACACACACAAAGTACTGGGCCCCCCCCCCCCCCCCTTATGACTCGCTAGGAATACACAGGACAAAGACACACACACACACAACGGACCGGCTCACACACGCCTCGCCCTGTACACTACCACACCCGAGACGACCCCTCTTATTTATTCCCTGATTGCATCAGAGCGTGTGTGCGAGCAATGTCCGGCCTTGACGCCCACCACCAGCCCTGGCGGGACGACGACACGTTCCGGTCACAGTTCGAGGAGATCGACAGGGCCGTGGAGAACCTGGTCAAGTCTGGCAAGCTGTACCAGTACCCTCCGCTCGTGGCCCCGCGCGCTCGGCCCTACTACGGCTACGGGTACGCCCCGGCCAACCAGGCGGGCCAGGTGCCCGCCGTGCTGCCCCAGGTGGCAGGAGCCGTCCCCCAGATGCCTCCTCAGGTGACCCAGCCCCCCCAGATGGGCCAGATGCCCCAGCCAGCGGTGTTTACGTTTGACAAGTACTACCCGCCACAGCGACCGCTTTCCCAGCAGCAGGCCCACTCGACCGGCCCTTCCCTGCTGCCGAACGCCATGTCGAACTCGCTGGGCAGTCTGCCGCCGCGCTACGGCTCCACGTCGCCTGCGCCGCAGCCGCAGCGATCGATCTCGCCCCGAGTGGCGTTCGATCCGTTCGCTGGGACCGGCACCAGCAGTGGCCCGGGCACGGCTGGCTTCTCAGTCTTCAACGAGCGGCCCGTGCGCGCGACGAGCGTGTCTCCAGTGTCGGGGCAGCGCGCTGTCGGTGCCATCGGGACTGGACACGTCGCGCACGCCCGGGGTGCGCCGGCGGTGGCCCCTATCGGCACCCGCCCGGCCTCGGTTAACTCGGAACGCACCGCGTCGTCGTCGTTCGCGCCGTTCGGAGGCACGTCCAAGGGGGTGTGGGGCAAGAATCAAAGCATGACGTCGGTCTGGGGTTGAACCTGCAAGGTTTGCCACCCGAGCCTGGCCGACAAGGACATTCGGTGTACATTTTGAGATTCAGGTTTGACGATTACGGACGGAGTACGGTGGTTTAGTTTCATATTCTTAGAGTAATGAGTAATGGGGGAACCGCGAGACGGCACGGAATTCGCAAATAAAAAAATACTAGTAGGGGAGCATAATAGATAATGTATTAGCTAACAGCAGGAAGACGAAGCAGAGGAGCCAACGTTGCGCCCGGACAGGTTGACGTTCTGCTTGTCGGAGCCACCGGCTGCGTCGCCGCCGGGAATTCTGTCCTTGATTTGGCGAGCCATTGTGAGGAAAGCCTGCTCGACATTGGTGGAGTTTTTTGCAGACGTCTCTAGGAACGGAATGCCGATAGCGTCTGCAAACTCCTTTGCCACGGTGTACTCTACGACCTTCTTGTCGGCGATATCTGACTTGTTGCCTACCAGCAGCTTGTTGACGCCCTCAGTGGCGTAGCGGTCGATCTCCTGGAACCATTGCTTGACGTTGTTGAACGAGTCCTGGTCCGTGACGTCGTAGACGACGATGATGCCGTGGGCGCCACGGTAGTACGAGCTCGTGATTGTCCGGAAACGTTCCTGGCCCGCAGTGTCCCAGATCTGAAGCTTGACGGTTTTGCCCTCCAGCACGATAGTGCGGATCTTGAAGTCGACGCCGATGGTCGAGATGTACGACTCGGTGTATGTGTCGTCTGCGAACCTGAGCAGCAGGCACGACTTGCCCACGCCCGAGTCTCCGATTAGCAGGAGCTTGAATAGGTAGTCGTACTCCGTGTTCATGATGTGCGGTACTTGGTTTGCGTGTTCACGCCTATGCTCAGCTGTGTTGTTCTTTTCCCAGGTGGCGGGCGCCGGGTAAGGCGCCACGTGCGGCTCATGTGACGTCACGTGATGGGGCGTGGGTGTCGCCTCGCGAGACAGTGAGCTGGCGGGCGGGCGCTCCGGCCCTGGCTTCGTGATTTGTGTCCGCGACTTGGTTCCATCATCTGGGCCGTTTCTTCTATGTTTTTTTCGGTCTTGAACGGCGTTGTCTCGCTTTGCTCCGGGTGGCAACTGACGCTGTGGCAACTGACGCTGTGTCATGAAAACATCATCAGTCACCAGCCTCACCAGCTGGCCACCCGATGGTCGTCCGCTTCAGGTGTGCCAGGAAAAGTGCACGTCTACTTGGCGTCCTTCGTAATCAACTCCGGTGTCCCTCGCGCCGCTCCGTAACGCTGCGTGAACAATTTAGTCTACGCCTCGACTGTTATACTCCAGTCGACTGCGCGACAACTCGAGACCTATCGGCCGAGGAGCAACGCGTGCTCGTTTTGTCTCCTTCCACCGTCTAGTGGCAAAATTCACGAGCGCCATATGCACCAAGAAATAAACAAACAACACTGGCGTGACTACATCTATGGACATGCCGCTATCCGCCAGGACTGGTTTCGGGCTCGAGCCGTGGCTCAAGCCACGCTTGCGATGTGCCATTGTTGCCTTCCCAATTCAGGTCAACAATGGTGCTTTGTGACACACGCTTGAGGTGATGCCGCTCAGTGGCTCATCAGGCCGCGGTTTGACAGGCGCATTGGTGTCCTCTGGCCAGGTCTTTATATCCTCCTCGAACACCCACTCGAAAGCCACCAGCGATGCTGCTTTCCAGTGAAGACGGCGTTGTCGTTGTCCCGTTCCGCACTGGTAGCGAGGTTGTGCCCCTAGCCAAGCGGCAGCTGCCTGGGACAGGCACGGAGCTCGATTCTGCAGATCCAGACTCGCCTGTTCATTTTCGAAATTCGTCAGCGAGGAGTCTGAGCTGCGGCCCACACATCAAAGGAACAGGCCGGGTTGATCTGATTCGTGAGCGTGCATTCTATGCCGCCAATCTATGGGTCGGTACACCGCCTCAACGCCAAACTGTTATGGTAGATATCGGGTCTTCCGATTTGGTGCTGGTCGCTCACAACAATGCCATCTGCCGAAATGGGTACAGGAGTCTCTGTCTCAACCAGCAACGCCATGAGACTTTCCACATGAAGCGGAGTTCATCATTTGAAAACAATCACACACAATTCTTCAACGTTTTCTCCGACGAAAGCTATGGTTTTGGCGTTTATGGTACTGACACACTGCGAATGGGCAGTTTTGTGGTGCCACAAATGGGTCTTGCTGTGGCAAACCAAACAACCATTCCTCACGGCATCCTTGGCATCGGCCTGGCAGCTCTTGAATCGACAGTCTTTTACGATTATCCCGTTTATGAAAATCTACCGCTCAGGCTCTACAACGATGGTATCACGAATGCCTATGCTTTCTCCATATTCCGCACCCGTGATAATTGTGGAGGCCTGATCTTTGGAGGTGTGGACCACAGCAAATACAGCGGCACGCTCTCTACAGTTCCTCTGATTGACCGCGTGCAGAATCCCATGATAACCTACGAGGGCCCAGTGGCACTGACAACAGTGTGCCACGGCATTTCCTTTAGCCTCGAAAATGGCCAGAAAAGGAAGATACACGAGAAAACAATTGCTGTGGACCTCGATACAGGAACGAATATCAACCTCCTTCCTGAACCGGTTGTGAAGAATCTTGTTGATCTCTTGCAAGCGCGGCTGGCGCCTAGTCTCTCTCTCTACGTGCAAGCCTGTCCAATGCTAAAGGGACTCAGGAAAGCCACTGTTGACTTCGACCTCAGCGGCACCGTTATCCGGGTTCCCCTCGCCGACTTGTTTATACCCGTTCGCAACGAAAGGACAGGTCGGTCGACTCTGTTCGCCAACGGAGAAGCAGTGTGCGCCTTGGCAGTTCGTCCCTCTAACCACTTCGTGCTTGGAGAAAGCGTACTCAAAAATGGCTACTTCGTCTTTGATTACGGTAACATGGAACTCTCCATGGCGGCATCGGCACCCAGAGACACAAAGCGTTCCAATATAGAAGCGATTTCACCCGGCCATGGTGGGGTGCCCAGGGCAACCCAGGCCTCGCGCTACAACGAGACTCTATTTGTCTCCGACTACAGCACTGACTACTTCCCGTTCGGACCTCGATGCACTGATTGGGATCAGTGTATTGAAACATTTTCGACGACTTCCGTGCCACGTCCCACAGTCACAGACCTTACCAAGCGTGCCTTGGCCGAGAATGCCATCGTTTTACCGAGCAGAGATTTTCCCGTCGCCACGTTATCTTCAACTGCTGTCGAGCTCGGCTACTCTGGATCTCCTATCTCATCTCTCACTACTGCAATAGTTATTGATTTGGGAGCTCGATCAATCAGCGTCGCAACCAGCTCAGTGGCACAACTGCTGCTGGTCACCGCGATATTTCTCCTCACACTTTCCATCATACTTTAGACTTCGCTGCAATACAAAAAGTTTAACCCTTTACCTTTCAATGGCCCTCAGACAGACAAAATTGAAAACCCGGGTCACACTATGTTCTCCCCTGCGAAGGTGATGGAAACATTGAACCCCTGCGTCAAGTGCCACAGAATCCCCAAGCGCTTTTATCGTTTCCAAGGGTGGGCTCACCACGCGTAGAATGGTATCGAGATTCCGTGCAGCACAGTTGAGGAAATGTCCTTTAGAACTTGAGGACGCAGTAGTTTATATAAGCTTCTCCGCCCAGCTGGAGGCGTGGTCAGCAGCTGTGACGGGCGTCGTGCAAGCAATATTTCTGTGACAAGGTGGCGAGTGAGTCACCATTCATCTTTGCTACCAGACCTTTAAGGAATTATTCTCTTGCCTAATCTCTTGACGCGAGAAGTACCTGGCTGGAGTTCGCGCCGCTGTGTTCATAGCAGCGTGCGGGTGCTATCCAGTGTCCCCAGCTACGCTGACATTGGCGGACCAACAACTCGGTTTTGTCTACAAACGGGACCATTGGAATGGCTGTACACATAGGCTCTGGAACAGGTGCGGTGCATTGGCGTCGAGGTTTCACCGCAAACAGGACCGACCGCAATATAGAGTGGGCCATAGCCTGGCTCTCATGCTCGTCCTTCTGGGCACCTATGTCTTCCTTTGGTCAAGTACTCGTGCATCAATAGACGTGAAAAAGAGATGGGGGTCAGCCCACCATTGAGGAGTTGTCGGAGATGGGCCACAAAGCTCCTACCTGCCACTATTCACTATGACATAATGTCGAGTCGAGTAATTTTGAGCTCGTGATATCAGGTTATGCTCGTTGGTTCAAGCTGAGTGAAATAACAGCATCACACCACGAAGCCGTCTGGACAAAAGGTTGATATACAGCCTCCTGCAACCAGAGACATAGAGATGCGCAGACCATGGCGTACAAAATGTGACCTTGGTGGTCGCGAAAATGTCCATTATATGTATACATCGATATCCATCGTTCGCCCTGCCATCTCAGCGACGATTGCGACCCCGATGTGATTGACCCGCTGAATCTATCAGTGAACCTGACAACACTCCCGACCTTACCAGTGAGACGTGTTAGGCGTGCCACTCGCTTCGCCGCTAATTTTCGAGCTTAGCGACAAAATAGCACAGCAGGCAGCCGGACCATGTCTCGAATATAGCACTGTCCGTCTCTGAGGGTGTCGGTTTTGTTTGTTGCCGGTCCTCGAACGGCACAGGTGCCCATCCTCACGTGATTTACCCCACATTCTTGTGTGGAGTGATGCGGCTCATAGCCGAAGTGAGCAGACAGGCCTTAAAAAGGGGCCGCCGGCTGCTGATGATGACGGCCAGGGATCAACGATAGAAATGGCCGAAAAGACGTACAAGGGTAGTTGTGTGTGCGGGGCGGTGACGTTTGAGCTGAAAGGCGGCTCCAACAACCGATTCACCTGTTACTGCATCGATTGCCGGAAGGGATCCGGCCATCTCGGCCAGATCCTGGCTCAGTATATGACGGAGAATGTGGTGGTCCACGACAACGAAGGAGTTGTATCTGAGTACGTGTTCACCAACACAAAGAGTGGTCACCCTAAGAAGAAACGCTTCTGTGGCAAATGCGGCTGCACCATCATGACAATTCCCATGAAACACAATGGCGATTGGTCTATCATTCGAACCAGCTTGCTTGATGAGAGCATTGCTGACTTCTCTCCACAAAAGACAATCTTCGACGCTGATAAGGACAGCTTTCTTGATGGCGTAGACAGTAAATTCATTTAGGTCGGTCCAGCTTACAAAACCTTGAATTACTCGTAATATATAGTCGAATTCGATTGTCGAACTATCCCTCGCTCCTCGCTCAGCTCATTATGCCTCGGGTGATCACCAGTCATCATCCTCATCAGACCAGTCAGTGCCGCCATTATAAGATTCAGTATCTGGCAGGTCAAATGTATTCGGACGCACGCCTTCGTTGACTGGGGTGTCATCGTTGCCAGACCTATCATTAGTATCGCCGTTACTTTCAGCCTCTTGTTCATCGACTGCGCCAGGAGCTGCCTTCTCGCCGCTCGTGTACAGAGCCTGATCAGTATCCTGTCCATTGGTAGCCTCGGCCTCTTGTTCGTCGACCGTGCCAGGAGACGCCTTCTCGCCGCTCGTGTACAGAGCCTGCTCAGTATCCTGTCCATTGGTGGCCTCGGCCTCTTGTTCGTCGACCGTGCCAGGAGCTGCCTTCTCGCCGCTGGTGTAGAGAGCCTGATCAGTATCCTGTCCATTGGTAGCCTCGGCCTCTTGTTCGTCGACCGTGCCAGGAGACGCCTTCTCGCCGCTCGTGTACAGAGCCTGCTCCGGGGTCTGTCCGTTGGCAGCCACAGCCTCTTGTCCATCGACTGTGCCAGGAGACGCCTTCTCGCCGCTCGTGTACAGAGCCTGATCAGTATCCTGTCCATTGGTGGCCTCGGCCTCTTGTCCATCGACTGTGCCAGAAGACGCCTTCTCTCCGCTCGTGTACAGAGCCTGATCAGTATCCTGTCCATTGGCAGACACAGCCTCTTGTTCGTCGACCGTGCCAGGAGACGCCTTCTCGCCGCTCGTGTACAGAGCCTGATCAGTATCCTGTCCATTGGTGGCCTCGGCCTCTTGTCCATCAACTGTGCCAGGAGACGCCTTCTCGCCGCTCGTGTACAGAGCCTGCTCAGTATCCTGTCCATTGGTGGCCTCGTCCTCCTGTCCATCAACCGTGCCAGGAGACGCCTTCTCGCCGCTCGTGTACAGAGCCTGGTCAGTATCCTGACCGTTGGTAGCCTCGGCCTCTTGTCCATCGACTGTGCCAGAAGACGCCTTCTCGCCGCTCGTGTACAGAGCCTGCTCCGGGGTCTGTCCGTTGGCAGACACAGCCTCTTGTTCGTCGACCGTGCCAGGAGACGCCTTCTCGCCGCTCGTGTACAGAGCCTGCTCAGGGTCCTGACCGTTGGTAGCCTCGGCTTGTTCGTCGACCGTGCCAGGAGGCACAGTGTCGTCACTCATGTACGGAGCCTGGTCGGGATTGGGCTGCGGTACTCCAGCAGACTCAGCCTCTAGTTTGTCGACTGTACCAGGAGGCGCCATTTTGCCGCTCGTGTACGGAGCCTGTTCAGGGCCCTGACCGTTGGTAGCCTCGGCCTCTAGTTTGTCGACTGTACCAGGAGATGCCTTCTCGCCGCTCGTGTACAGAGCCTGCTCGGACCTTGGCCACTTGGGTTGCGGAGCATGACCCGAGTCGCCAGGATTTGAGTGGTTCGGATCGTCTTTGATGAAGTTCTTTGAAGAAGCGGGGCCAGTGTCGTCCACATGGCTGCCGAACCCTTCAGGATGCTGCTGAATTTCGCGTTGCGTAATGTCTGAGCTACCAAGGGACGATGCCACCTGGCTCCTCTCAAAGAGAATGGATGTCCTGTCAAAGACAGGAGCTGCTCCAGCGGAGACGGCTAGGCCTGCGAACACAAGGTGTGAGTAAAGAACCATTATCGAAATTGCTTGAGACCTTGCTTAATGGCAACATAGGCACCAGCAACGGCTATTTGTATCCCCGCCGGTTATCATGAGGCAGAACGAGTGCGTACATTCGAAACCCGTTTTCTCTGTTGTCCTGTACTAAGGGTAGACCCACGAGGTTTTGCGGAGCGTTCTCCGGCGAAGATGTTGCGAATGTTGAGGACAGTCAATAATAGGACAATCTCGGTGACGTCTTTCAGGGTCTGCATTCGACGCTGTGTCATTGCTCCGCAAGAATTGCAATGGAGAGTTCAGTGGGGCTGGCTCCATTCTAGAAGTAGATCGGCGAGGAAGCTCGGAGCAAAAGGAATACTTCGATGTCCCGATATTTTTCCTAGCGGTGTGTTTACTGCAAGGCTCAGGTGTTTTCCACGAACCGTTAGCACATCTCGTGACGGACGTGTAAACTGTGCGATGAGAGTGGCGACGTGGTGGTGTGCATCCCAAAAGGACTCAAAGAGCTTTCAGCCGTTGGGTGGGTCCATCGCTTTGAGATATCTGCAAGGGCATAACCGAGTTGGCCACCCAGATAAGAACCACTACCGTATTGCAACATCGTGATGGTCGCCATGAAATACAACAATCGGTACTCTTGCATGTGATCTAGGTTTGTCGATGAGCGCATCGCGGATCTTGCTCTGTAAGGGCGATCGTCGCGAGGAAACGTACAGCCAAAAAGACACCAGCTTTGTGCGAGGCTGCGCCACAGCCTTGGATTACAAGTATGTCAAAATCCGAACCACACTGTATTCTAGCTCTCGATATCGGCCCTTTGAGCCTTATGTGGCGGCCTACCAGTAACCATCGTTGAGAGCTTCCGCTTCCAGCCTGTCGACTGTACCAGGGGGGGCTCTCGCGCCACTCGTGTACAGAGTCTGGTCCGGGTTTGGCCATTTGGGATGGGGGATGTGGCCCGACTGGCCAGGATTTGAGAGGTTGGGGTCCTGTCCAATCAGATACCTCGAATAGTCAGGACCACGGTCGTTTGCAAGGCTGCCGAAGCCTTCTGGACGCTGTTGACCACCGCGCTGCAACACACCTGAACTGCCTGGGAACGACAGCATCTGCCGCTTCTCAAGGACTTTAGAAGTCCCATCAAAGACAGGAGCAGCCATGGCGAGAGAGGCAAGAGCAGTGAGCACGAGCTGTGTGGCGAGAACCATTTTGCTTCAAAATTGATCGATGAAGATCAGAGGTACTAGCAAGGGCTATTTGTACCCGTCCATGCCCATGTTGAAAGCGACAGCACCTGAAACTAATTCTCTACTCTGTCCGCCTCGAAGACTGGCGGTCAAGGAGTTTTGACTCAGCCATCCCCTGCATATGATCACCAATGTTACATGCCATCAACTCTTCGAGCCAAGCTCGGCAGGCTGCTCGAGCGGTCTAGCCTGAGAGTTGCGTCATCCCCTTGCAGAGGTTGCGATGAAGAGGCGGGGAACTGGGCAGCGACCTTAAAATGGGGTAGCCAGGGGCCACAGAGAGCTTCAGCCGTGCCTTTGCGGCAAGTGGGGCGGATTGTGCAGATACGTTATATGAATCGCTAGCACATCTGATGGTGACAGGTGCGTGATTTGAGCTATTAGAACTGCTATCGCCCATTGTCACTTGCGAGAACTTGGGGTGCTCAATAAGCCGGCTATCTTACGAAAGCAGTAACCCCCGGACATTCTTTAGCAGATGGCCAATATGGCACCTACGGCCAAAGTCGGCTTCCATCTTGCGGAATATCGTTTCATTACACTGCATGCTGCACCACCCAAATGCCAACGTCTCTCTCCGCCTTCATGACTTGGCAACTTCAAAGTCCTTCACGTCAGGTACGGCTCCAACAGAGCTGCAGGAGGTGTCAGGGCGATGAACGGGCTGTGACTCTGGGTTGCCCTTTGTTGAGTCACCGCGCAACATTCCGCCGTGCACAGCCTAAGACATGCCTGCCATGCCAGCCGCCAGGCGAAGGCTCTGTCTCAGACAGACAAACATGAAACCGTTGCCCTGCGGTTGAAAAAGAAGCAGTATGGCCAAGGGGCGCGTCAAAGATGACCGCTACCAAAGCCTTAATACCATCCGTAGGAAACGAAGATGTCGCCTTTGAGGCCCAGCCACTTTAGGTGGTTGTTTTACCAGCGGCGGTCGGATGACGGCGGAGAGCTCGAATCCTTGCTTGGCGCGGGCTCCACTCGCAATAGGAAGCTCGGCAGCGCTGCTGCACTCGTAGGAAGTGTGATCATAGCAGCGGAGACCATCGGGCTGATGATGGCTGCTTAGATCGCTCTGTCTTTCCTGATCACCATGCTATTTCTTGTCGCGCGAGGTCTTGGCACCTGTCGTAAACAGTCATAGCCGTCATGGCTGGGCACGTAAAAACATGACTCCATTGGTGCCGACCGCACGTGGACGAGTTGTGGAGCACAGGGCGATTTGCCATATCTAGTGCCACCGATGTGCGGCGAGCGCCCGCCCGCGAATTCGACGTGCGGGATCCAGGATGCTGAGCACAGGAGGTTACGAACAATAAAAGAGTAGATATTGCGGCTCCATTGAGCTATAGGCTATAGAATATGAGTGGGGTTGAAGGTGATTTAGTAGTAACCTCCACCGCTATAACTGCCGCTACCGCCACCAGGCGAATAATGGCCGTACCCGTCGTCCCAGTCCCATTGAGAACTGCCAGCATTCTGATTCGACTGCAAACTATACTTGCCGAGGTTGTCGTAGTCCACAACAGGCGGGTCGGGCCATGAACCCGTGCTGCTGTACTGCTGACGTGGTTGGTTCATCATACGAGATAGAAAGCTTTGCGGGCTAGGGGCGGCGCTGGCCGCAGTGATGAAGAGTGTGATCAGAGTGGCAGAAAACCTCATGTTGCTAGTGTACAGTTCGACCAGGGAGCGAAAGGGTGCTTTTGTATTCCACGCCATGACCCCCTCAGCATTCAGCTCTTAGTCAGGATCGGTCAGCGGCTGCCTTGACCAGGGGGTGTCACAAGATGTTTCGAAGAAGGCGACGTCTACAAGCGCACTGCCACTTGGAGAGAGGGGCAACGAAGGTTACTGTAGTCACCGTCGTTTGACAGACTCCTGGCGGCCCAATTTGGGGCACCGAAAGTATCGAACTAACGAGCGCCCGAGACCTTGGCGGAGAAAGAATGTCTACTGACCAATTAATGCCGCAGTGGAGGCCTCTAAACCGCGAAGCACCCCTGTAGGTGACTGGTACCCAGCTATGGTAGCCTGATTTATGTCAAAACCTCTTATTTCCAGCTTTGGCGTGAACTTTATACACACTGCATGTAGCCAGCCGGTAACTATAAACTCTGTTTACGAAATTGGATATCATGGCCCTACCGAAACTGCAATTTGTGGTCACTTGATATTTTGCTTAAAACCTTTCTGTATCGCCATAACCTTGACTTGAACCGCGCGATGGAATGCCAGTGTAAGAACCATCCCAATTGTCGTAGGAGGTATCACTCCCTGCATTGCCACCGGTTATCTCGAGATTCTGAAGGATGCCAACTTCAGCTGTATGCTGCTTCGAAGGCGGCCATTTCCCTGCCCTTCTTAGTTCGAGTTCGTCACGCGGAATTGGCTTGCCTAGCCACGACGACCAGTAGCTTGGTAGGCGCGGGGCGGCACTAGCCGTGGTGAAAAAGAGTGCGATCGACGCAGCAGTGACTCTCATGTTGATGGGTTGTAGATCATAAGAATTTTAACCATGCCAGCTTTATACGTTCTGCCGAAGCCAGTTGCACACAACTTTTTAGTCAAGGTTCACACAATTGACGGTGCCGTCTGATTAGGTATGCAACTCGGCGTTTCGGAGATACCAGCATCTACATGCACACCACCGCCAGGGTATGACGCGGCGGTGGTTGCTGATGCGACCGGTGTCTTCGAAGTACATCATATCAACCTTCAAGCACGGCCTTTTCTGACCCCGACGGTGGAAGTCCTAGCAATGAAACATGCCCTGGTTAATAGACATCATGATACTCGACAGTTGCCACATTCATTGAAGCACCCAGCGACCAGTTCAATAGCAGCCTCCACCCGCATAAAAGCTGGGGGTGGAGCCTTCTACCACACGCTGGCGACGCTTGCACCCTACCACTCTCAAAGCGTACTGTAATTTCAAGCTCTAGTACTAAAAATGATCGTGATATTCAGCTATTGTGGTATGAGGATTTAGAATCTGTTCGTCTGGTTGAAGTGTAGCTAAGCATACTTACGACCCGCGTTAGGCTGTGCTGTCGTATCCGCCATCCCATTCAGTTTGTGAGCCGGTGCTACCACCAGACTTCGCAGTGTCGGCAGAACTGGCAGCTTGGCTGTCAGATGGCCACCCGTACGCCTGTAGATACCGGAGCTTGTCATAATAATCAACGACAGGCAAATCATAGAACGGGTCCCGTCCTTCTTTACCCTTGTTCCAGTTCGGCGACCAGTAGTCCGGCACGGTCTTGAGGGCCCTAGCACTAGCCGCCGTAATGAAAAGAGTGATCAAAGCGATGGAGACCTTCATGTTGTTGATGGACTGCCTCAGATGGTCGCAGGCCGGACCGATTTATAAACTGGGCTATGATCCCCGTGTTCCTTGATTCTAGGCAGCGGTTGTAGCCTTTTGGCTAGGCACGTTACACAATGTTTCGAAAGCAGTAATGTCAACACTTGGCCAATTGCCAGTAGTCTGAGGCAACAGCGGCTGCTGACGACATGTCTCTGTCGGGGAGTCCGCCATTATGCTAGGCTACTGTGTCAGGCGCACAAGTACAATAGCCGATAACTTGCGCGACTTCACTATCAAGCGCCACACAGTGAGACACTAGTCCAGATCTCGGAGCCTATTTACGCGAAGCCCAAATACCCTCGGGTACGCGCGGCCCCAGCGCAGTTCTCATCCACAACGGTGGACATTACGGCCTTGCGAGATTGAATAAACATCATGAAAGTTTGGTTGCTGCAGTATTTATGAGTTCGTATTTGTAATTCGAGAAAAGAAAAGATTCGGAATGAACGATTATGATCGTGACAATGATTTCCACAAGCCGGCGGACTGTCGTCACAGGGCCCAACTAGTTGTTGTATCCACTTTCTATGAGCTTCCAAGACCTGACAGCGCCACCGTCTGTGCCCGAGATATATTTGGACTGGCAGAACCCTCCGAGTTGGCTGAGTTGGCAGACTTGCCATTGTAGTTGCCTCGATATAGTAGTTTGTCATAGTCATCTACACGGGGACCGAGCCAGCTCCTCGTGGTGCTGAATTCTTGACGTGGTTTTTTCCAGTTAGGCAACCAGAACCCCGGCAAGGTGTTGACGGAGTTAGCCACCGAATTGTCAGAACTGTCAAAACTACTGGTATCACTTGCGTTGCCTGCGTTGCCTGAGTTGCCACTGTACTTGCCGCGGTACAGCAGTTTGTCCGAACCAACAACAGAGGGTTCTGCCACCTCCCAGTGGAGCTGTACTCCTGACGTGGCTTTTCCAATTTGGCGACCAGAAGTCCGGCACGGTTGTGATGGCATAAGCACCAGTAAAAGCGAATATGATGAGAGCTATTGTGAACTTCATCTTGGTTGTGTACAGTTTAGAAAAGTGAGGGAGCCCTACCTTTTGAATTAAGCTGGCTAACGGCCACCTAACTTTCCAAGGATCATCACAGCAGTGGCTATGAAGTCTAGGAGAAAATCGCATTCTCATGTGCACAGCTGTCATCAGAATGAGTAACGGCGGCTGGTGGTCGCGTCTGTCGCGTCTGTCTGAGTACTCGCCCCTGAAACTTGGGTGACTCTTGTGTGTTAGATAACTGACAACACTAGCTCACTGGCAGATGAGGCCGTGTCTTTCTGTAGCTGCCATGCCTCTTTTTGGATCAAGAAATTGGTCCAAATGACGTGAGTTTCGACCTTCAGTCAAAGGAGTCCTTCTTCACGTCAGTCTGACGGCAAGGCAACCTAAAAGAAAGGTATGACATTGATCTATAAATTCGAAGGATGTAATTGATATTTAAAAATATCCTCCACCGCCGTACCCCCAGGCCCAGCCCTCGGGAAGGGTGCCCTCAACTTCATCACCCGTTTTGCCGAGACTCGGGAGGTTATTGTAGTCAACCACGGGCGGATCGGACCAGGGTCCAGAACTCCATTCCTTACGAGGGTTGAACAGCTTCCCCGTGAAGGGAACGCGCTGCGGATTAGGGGCGGCATACGCCATAGTCACAAGGAGTGCGAACAGAGTAATAGAGGCCTTCATGCTAAGTGTGCGGATCAGAACAGTGACAAACACTGTGAGTTTTATAGACCGGGCCACGGCTAATTTCACTTGATATCGGACCACCTGAAAGCCATCGCGGCTACCTGGCTGAATAGGTAACGTGATATCTCGAACATAGTGGCACTTGAGCTGCACAGCCGCCGGTCATACGGCACAAAATGTGGGCAATGGCAGTCGCGAGCGTCCTCGGCACATGGCGAGGGCACGACAGTCAGCTTGGCGCGCTCAAAGTACTGAAATCAGTACCACTTGGCACTGAAAGCATGCCAGCCATGGTACTCCGCAGAAATCTATACTTGTCGAACTCCTCGGGAGCTATGTTGCTGTGCGCAACGACTGAGAGAGGCCAGTCCAGGTAACAGAGCCAGTCCGCACCGAGCTCCAGCACCAGTGCTTCCACCTCACGCCTTGGGCGTTCACCGATACAGAAGGATCGGGAGCCAAAGTGACCCACTGCCATGAAGTATGCAAGAATCACGAGTGCAAACGGGCGCTTCTGCCGAGCATACTCTGCGTATTCTGGCGGAGAACTGAATGGAAAACACCAGAGCGGAGCACCCTGTGCAAGACACTCGATAGGAAACGAAGCAGCGTGTCGCAGACACTCAATCGCGTGGCGATAAGTCTCCGCCTCAACAGCTGGGACAACAGTCCCAATAAGCGAATTGAGGTTCGCTTCAAGGTCATCAAGGAAAGGCATATCAATATCCCGCGCATTGCAGAGAAGATCAGCCTCAAGAATGGGTCGAAGTGACGATGCAGTCAGCTTCTGCCACACCTCAACGTTGAGGGTTCTCATTCGCGACATGGCAAGCTTGAACAAGTCAGTGCTTGAGCGGTGCGACCGCTTCGTGCACCATAGCGAGTAGCAGCGCTCGTCATGATCGTCAATGGTTATACAACCGTCACCTGGGCGAGAAGCGAACGAAACTGCATCTAGCGCGACGACGCTGCGGTCCTGCAGGTGTCCATTGTCGTCATGGTATGCAATCACGGGCAACGCTTCACTGTAGTTGAAGACCATCATATAGAGTAAACATGAGTAGACCAGCGATGCCCCACTTCGTTCCCCTTGCCAAGTTTCCATGCTCACTGCATCAGTCTCAGTGGCAGTACGAACCGCCTGGTTGAAATGGCGACGGGCCATGACATCTAGGTCCATTCCATTGGATGCCACGGCTGGATAGCCGCTGCTACTCCGCAGACGATTCATGTGCAGTGCCGCGACAGAGAGCAGCATATGGGCCAAAAACTTGTGAGCGAAACTAAGACGTGGAACAACCTTTTGCCACGCGGTCAGTGCGCGGCGGTTGTCGTACGAGAACTCAACTGCAGTGACAGTAGAGAAATGGTGGAACAGTTCCAAATCGCGAAGGTTGACGTCAAGCACGGCAGCCATGCTGACCTGTGTCGGAGAAAGGCGGTGAGGGACGACAGCCTGCGCTAGCTTTGCGTGACCGTTACCGCGGCGTCGCTGAGGTGCAACATAGACACAGTCTCGGTCTCTCTCGAAGCAATAAGTACAGGTAGGCTTGCGCTCGTCGCACTTGATCTTTGCAGCCTTGCAGGTCTGGCATCCATTTCGGCTCTTGGAGTGCGTCTTGCGCTTTCTCACGCGCGCCTCGGGCTCCACAGCTGCGAAACGGCCAAGGCCAGCCTCAAATGCCGCCGGCGCGGGGCTCCGAGGTGCCGACGAAGGAAGCGGCACCTCGGAGAAAGGGTCAGCTGCAACTGACGCGAACAGTTGGTCAACCAAATCGTCTGCGTCGGCCGAGGAGCTGTCAGAGGGGGTTGTGATGGGGACACTGATGCCCTCCTCAGTGGCGGAGGGAACATTGAGGTAACCACCCGTCCTTACACGGTCCAGCACAGTACCGACGACCCAGTTGGGTGGCGGTGCGAGCGCACCACTGGCCGGTTTCATGATCGTGGCGGGATGTTCATGTCGCCCCCACACCAACCCAATTTCAGGGCCTTTCAAATGCCGTCGTGGCCGTGCGCTTTTCGTATAAAGCCAAAATTGCCCGATTGGGGTCCGAACACGTGACTGTGAATCACCGAGCTTCCAGGGAGGCACTTGAGCCGTTTCAGGAAATGGCTTGGCCCCTGCGTCGGTGGGCGACCAACTGCACGCCTCGAACGAGCGCGAGGAAACCGCAGACAGCCAAGTTGGTGGGCGACCCAAGCAGCACAACGACCAGCAACAGGGTGAAGAACAGGGTACAGCTGTACATATGCTTCATTCTGATGAGATACCGTTTCTATACTTCGTAGCCTTCGTCGTCGCTGTCGCTGTCGTCCTGTCTGAGACGGTGGTGGCGCACCTCGCGCATCTCCACCTTGTCGTAGTCGCCAAACTGGACCTTCACAATCTTCCGGTACAGCTTGTAGAGCCCGTAGAGACCGCCGGCGAAGATGCCTGCAATGAGCGCAAACATGGTACCCACAAAGAGCACCATTGCCACCCAGTAGAAGGCCTTCTCGCCCAGCTCCAGTAACGACAGTCCCAACACAACTTGTAGACCTGAGACGAGCAGCGTGACACTTGCACAGAACGCTACGAAGCACACTGCAACCGAGACTCGGGTTGCCCGCTTCATCTGGGCAAAGAAAAGAATCAGCGTGAGCACGAGCATCATGGCCCCTGCCACGCACGCCAGGATACCGTTCGCTGTCCGTGTATCCAGCTTTTTCTTGGGCTTCCCATATCGCATCTTCATCTTGAAACCGGTTGCCTGGGCCTCGTCTCCTGTCAAGGGTTGTTTGTGCCGTGGCGTTCGCTTCCGAACTGTCCTGCCGTGAAACGCTAGATTATCGCTTGAAAGGATCTGATAATTTTCGAGGATGTAGGTAATGGTTCCATTACCCTGAAGAATGCATGCACGTATCGGTCACGTGGACTCATCACATGACTGCCACCAACACATCACGTGGCTCGTCGTCGTACCGAATGCAAATCAAGTGGCAAAAAATACAACCAGCATCCATTAAGTAATTATCTAGCACCAAAATCGGTAGATCCGGTAGCCAATGCCCTTGGTCTTGATCCATTCTCGCTCCTCGGCGATCTCCTGACGGAGGGCGTCAATGTCGACTTCGCGACGTCCCGTGATGAGGTCGATGTCCTTGGTGCGAACGAATTTGGTCTTGCGGACGATTTTGTACGTAAGGAACGTCAAAGCAAAGAGCGGCATTGCGAGGTACGCGCGGAAAAATGTCTCCGCCGAGATCTGACCATCACTTCCGGGTGGCGACAGGCCAACCCAGAACTGTGCCATGAGCATCAGGATGCACAGAGTCAGCGAATAAACTGTGCCCCACACACCGGCCTGCGCGACGTAAGGGAGCTCCGCAAGCGTGCGTCCCTGAACACGCATGGCCTTGCGGAAGCGAAGATGGGCGATATTGATGCAGATCCAAGTCATAATAATGGAGAGGCCCGTGAGGGACAATAGCCACGAGAAGACATTAAAGAAGTTGTCCGACGCAGACGCGAATGCAATCAAACCTGCAAGAGCCATGATGAAAATGCCACCAAGAGGCCGTCCAGTGCGGTCGATGTAGCCGATCCAAGCTGGTGCCATACCCTGGGCGGAAAGTGCAGCAAGAGTTCGCGAGCCACCATAGACACACGCTGAACCGACAGAGAGGACAGCGACCAGAACAACAGCGTTCATGACCGAGGGCAGCCCAGAAATACCAGCGTTGTTGATCGCAATGACGAAAGGCGAAGCGGAGACATCAGTGCTGTTGCCCATCAGCTTGGGGTCGTCCGACGGCACAAGAACACCAACAATAATAAGCGCAGCGATGTAGAACAAGACAAGACGCCAGAACACCTGCTTGCAGGCCTTGGGAATGGACTTCCGAGGATTGGCGGTCTCAGCAGCTGCCAGGCCGATAATCTCGGTACCAGCGAAGGAGAAGGCGGCTGTCACGAAGACGGCGCAAAATCCTTTGAAACCGTTGGCGAACGGTCCAGGGGTCTGCCAATATCGTCCCCCGATGTAGCCACCTGTCGGGCCTCCTCCAACATTGATGATGATGCCGCAAATGATGAAACCAATGATGGCAATGATCTTGAGAGCGGCAAAAACAAACTCGGCTTCGCCAAAGCCTCGCACTCCAAAAAGGTTGATGATAACGACTGTGGCATAGAAGAGAATGACCCAAGACACAGATCTAATATTGGGAGCCCAGAAGCCGATCGTTTGAGCAGCCGAAATGATCTCGAGCGGAAGAACGGTGCAAAGACAAAGGGCATAGTTCCAGGCCACAGCGAAGCCAATGGCTGGATCAATGAACCGAGTGCAGTAAACATTGAATGCACCAGTGACAGGGAAGGTTACAGCCATTTCGCCCAGGGCTTGGATGGTGTTGTAGATCATACCGCCCATCAGGGCAAATGCAATGATCAGCGATGCCGGTCCGCCGTTTGCCAAAGCCTGACCGGAACCAACGAAGAGGCCTGTGCCAATGGAGCCACCGATGGCCAACATCTGCAGGTGTCGAGATGCCAGTTTGCGGCTGAGCGGAGCCCTGGCTGTGGCATGGGCCGCCCTCTCAAGATCAGTCATGCCGGCATAGTCGGCGTCGTTAACCTCGTGGGGCTTCCACGAGTCCGCGAAGCGAGTCCAGGCGGACGGCTTGCGCGACACATCGGTGACCGAATAGCCAGAGCCCTTCTCGAAGGCCATGCCTTGGGTGTCGTAGGGGTCGTTGAACTTGGTGTCCATGGTGGGGCTCTGAGCGTTCAAGGTACTTAGGGATGAAGAAGATTTTCTACTCCCCAGTGGGTCAGGCACCAGGCGTCCAACACAAGAATGGCAAAAGCGAATTCGGCCCAAGTTTTTATAGCTGTGCGGGCGAGATAGATGGATGGAGGCGATACGAGATTGTTACTCGGCGGACTCATTATTCTATCCCCCGAGTCTCAACCCCATCACGGCTTACTTTTTTGACACACGCCCCTTTCAATGCCCTGCATACAAATCAACACGTCCCGATGGGGCAACCCGTCGAGCTTGGATGCCAGCTGCGCTGCCGCCGGGTGCAACGGCTGGTTTTCCACCACTAGGTTCCCTGGCGGCTGTTGTGCCGCGCATATTGCCTCGGTGAGACGCCGAGTTCACGACGGGACCCACCACAGCGGCTTGGCCAGCAGATCAGGATGGCCTATCGAGACAGCCTAGCATCTAGCCCAGGTGCAGGCCGCCGTCAGTCCGCAAAGCACTCCCGTAATGCGCACCCAGAGGCCACCTTAGTGTCCTAACGGAGTCCACCGCATTGCATAGCAGCCGCGCTGACTACATGTGAAACAGGTGTGTGCAATTTCGTGACTGCACCGACACCTGACAGCCCGCGGGCCCCCAAGGTTCGCCGTGTCTAGCGATTGCTGGTGTGCTTCCGAGTGCACCAACTCGGGGCAGCGCCAAGGCTGACTCCGGACCCTGGCGACCACGGGGTGCCAACAAGACACCCAGTGGCGGCCACTGGGATATCGGAGGCGATGCAGCAGCTGGTGAAGAGAGGGGGGCCAATGACGACCCGGCACGCACGTCCCTATTCGCAGTTACGTGCGTTTGGCGCGCCTTGATCCGTTCATTAATACCGCCAGACCCGCTTACTTACCGAGCTGTTCACATTGACTGCGCCAAGTGAAAGTCTCTCCTCGCTGCTCGGATGGCGGCCCCAACACGGCATGCAACGCGGGCCGCTCTCCCTTCCAAGCGGCCCCTGCTGCCCCGGGCCCACGTTGACGATCCTGCTGGTCGCACACAGAACCTGCCGCGATCGCATCCATGTCGGCGAGGTGCGACCTGCCTCTGCGCACCGCGGCTCCGGGGAGGCGCCACCGCAGAGAATCGACACTGCGTTACTGCAAGTAATCGACCTCGTCAAGGCCGCTCCGGCCCTCTGTACCTGCACTAGTGCGAGACTGGCCACGCCCCGTGTCGTTCCAGAGAGCAGGGCTGGGCCGATAGGCCTGAAACAGGAGTGCGGGTCGACTCCCGCTTTATTTTTGCGGCACATGCTGGCTGCACTTCAGCTCTCGTACCGGCCACAGCATGTTCCAGGTGGCGAGACAGGCCATGTGGCAACGTCAGGGGGGGGGTGCGATTGGGTCGGCACTCCACGCAAGTCGCAGTGGCACCCGTGCGGGACTTCGCCATGGCGTCACGTTTGCATTGTTGGCAGGCCCGTGTTGCGTCACCGTCCATACATTTGACCTCTGTCTGATTATATGCACCGGTCTCGAAGCGGCCGGCCGGGGTCTGCGGGCCTGAGCTAGACTTTTCGGCACTTCCCCCTTGCGTATTTTGCTACACTCAACAACCAACTTGGGGCTGCGCCGCCTCGTCCTAGGCTTGGTCCGCGACTATGAAGGTGTTCTGGTAGACTTTGAAGGCGTCGGCCGCCTCCATGGCCATCCAGGCTATAACGAGCGGAAACGTGAAGAAGTTGGACGCCTCGAGGCGGACGAGTTTGTAGCGGCGGAAGCCGTTGAGGTCGCTGGCGACGCAGAGGACCAGCGCTGCCGTGATGCTGATGACCTTGACCAGCGCTACCCCCTGAACCAGGTACGCGGCCGTGCGCGGGTCCACCAGCGTCTGGTAGACGCCGCTTCTGTGGGTCCAGTGTGTCACTGGGAAGTGCGACCTCACCTTTCTTGGCTTCCCGTCGACGGTGGCGGTCTTCTCGACCCCCCGCTTGGAGACGTAGTAGAGGTAGGCGAGCTGGATCAGCTGGAACCACATCACGAACGGCTCCAGCATGAACACACGCCACACCAGCGAGTTCACGACATAGCCCGTCTTGGCCACGTAGGCCAGAGCGAGCTGAACACCTCCCGCCATGCTGTCAGTGTAGAGGAGCAAAAACGTCCACCCCCAGACCAGGCAGCCCCCCACGGCCCAAATTCGAAGCCGTGCGACGAAGATCCTGCAGCGATCGCGTGCGCCAAGTGCCAGTCTGCGAGATGCGAAGCTTAAATCTATTTGCTAAGAGACAGGAGGAGACTCGGCTAGAGGAGCTGTTGTTTGTCCGACATGGAGACCGAGCTCCGGATGTATGCGCTGAGAACCTGCTGCTTGCGGCCGGCGCCGTTGGCAGTCTCGTTGTTCTTGGATCGCTCCAGCGCTGTGCGGAGCGACTTCTTCAACGCCTCGATGGCCTCGTCAGAGATCTGGTGGTGGAGGGCAATCCGCGCCCCGTTCACCTTGATGCCGTTCTTCGTCGCCTCCTCGATCAGGAGGTTGATGTCCAGGCCAGACGTCTGGCAGTCGAGGAAGATGAAGTTTGTGTCCACCGGCAGCGTCGACGGCACCCCAAGCTCCTTGAAGTACGCTGCGAGCTCCTTCGTCTTGCGATGCGTCTCCTTCATCGTGGGCCACACCTCGTCCACCGCCACGTTCGCTGCAGCCGCCAAGAGGCCGCTCTGGCGGATGCCGCCACCGCACTGCTTCCTAAAGTGGTTGGCCTTCTTGATGAACTTGGTAGGGCCGACGAGGACAGACCCCATGGGCGCTCCGAGGCCCTTACTGATGCACAGCGAAATGGAGTCAAAGTGCTCGCCGTACTCTGCTAGGCTCAGCCCTGTCTCGGCCGACGCGTTCCACAGACGCGCCCCGTCAAGGTGCATCTTGATATCGTGGGCCCGCGCAAACTCGGCTATCTTGCGCATCTCGTCAATTGGCATTATGGTGCCTCCCAGCGTGTTCTCGAGCGAGATCACCCGGGTCGGCGCCTCGTGGATGTCGTCGCCGAGGATCACATGGCCCTTGACGTCGTCCACAGTGAGGTAGAGCCCATTGGCCGGGATCACGGCAGTGACCATAGCCTGCGACAGGGTCGCCAGGCCGCCGGCCTCGGCTGTGTATACGTGACTGCGGTAGTCGCACAGGACGGAGTGCGGAGGCTGCGTGAGATGGGAGCGGAGTCCGATCTGGTTTGACTGGGTTCCGGACGTTACGAAAAGACCAGCTTCCTTGCCGGTCATACGGGCCACCTTGTCCTGGAACGCTTTGGTCGTCTCGTCCTCCTCGTAGACGTCGTCGCCGTGCGAAGCGGTGAGCATCGCACGGAGCATGTTTGGCGTAGGAGTCGTGAACGTATCGGACCGGAACTCGGTCGAGGCCGCGGACGGCTTGGACGGGATCTCGAAAACCTCGGTGCTGGCGGTCATCTTGCAGTGTGATGGAGACGACACTGCTGGGACCGCTGCTCCCTTATATGTCTCAACGTCTTCTGGCATCGGCGTCGGCTACTTTTTCACTGCGGGCATAGTCATGCAGGATCTCCAACCCCGCCACGACGCGAAAGAAGTCCATGGCGGCGGCGAACAGTTTACTGCGCACCGTGGCATTGGTACGGCATAGCATTTGCGAATCGGGAACAGGCCCCGTCGCGGAGCTCATGGCCACGACCTGCCATTTTAGTCATCGACCCGTGCTCACCCGGAACCCAATGCAGGTACTTGTGCGGAAAAATTCGTGCCACAACGGCTATCGAGATGCGATCTATTGTACAGAGGGTGTGGCTAGAATGTCACTTTTTTGCCCTGGAAATCGGCGATGCCTGTCTTTGCACGTTGTGCGTTAGCCAGCGCCGCGCCAGGCGCCGTTTTCCGCGCGTCCACAGCCGGTTTGCTCGGTTTCTGCGGCCGCGGCGCACGCTTGCGTGTCTGTTGGGGTTCAGCAGCAACCTCTGGCACCTCCTCGGCCCACTCCTTCTGCTTCTCCTCGCGGCCCCGAGCCTTGTCCTGCTTGGTGCGCTTGGAGCGGTCCTCGCCGTACTCCATGCGAAGCTGCCGGCCATCCAGCTTGCGGCATCGTTTGTCTTTCAATGCCTTGGTAGCCGACTCGGTCTCGCGGAAGTCGACGAACGCGAAGCCTTTGCAGTTGCCGCTGTCCTCAAACGTCGCCATGCGAATCCGCTGAATCTCGCCACAATGCTGAAAATGCAGCTCGAGCTTTGCGTCGGTTGCGTCAAAAGGCAGGTTCCCGACGAACAGAATCCGCGACGGTGGGTTCTTGGCAGCACCGTCCTCCTTGGCCTTTTCTGGCCGGCCTTCGTAGGACTTCGCATCCTTGATGAGGAGCCTCCTCGAGTTCAGGAACGTCTCGCTGAGACGAATCGCTGAATCGACGTCCGCTTGGGCGGCGAAATCCACGTACGCAAACCCCTTGCCTTGGCTGCCTTTCTTCGGTAGATGCACCCGTGTGATCGCTGCCTCCGTGATTGCGTGGTCAAAGTCTGCTGTTTTTGCCACCAGGAACCGCTTCAAATCGTCCGCTTCGGTGTCGTATGTCATGTTGCCGATCCACACGCCGAAATCTGATCGCTTCGGATGCGGCTTCTGCTCCTCCTGGCCGCCCTCGGCCTTCGTCTGTTTTTCGGTGAGCTTGCCCTTTTTGAGCAGTCGCTTCTGTTTCTTGGAGAGCGGCTCCGGCTGGTCCAGATCGATCTCGAGCTCTTCGCTGGCCTTGCGCTTCTTGGACGGCTCGGTCTTGCCTCCCTGGGACTGCTCGGAGCTGTCACTCGGCAGCTCGCCGCCCGAGCCGACCTCATCTGTTGTGGGTCCCTTCTTGGCCATGGTGATGTGCACGAATTTTTGACGCGTCTCAGGTCGTAAGCCTCTGGTGGTCATCGGCAGGTCGTCAGCCACAGGTCGTAAGCCTCAGGTCGTCAGCCTCAGATCATCCGTCTCAGGTCGTTAGCCCTCAGTTTGTCAGACCACAGGTCGTCAGCCCACAGGTCCATAGCCTCAGGTCGTGAGCCCCAGGTCGTAAGCCCCAAGTCGTAAGCCCCAGGTCGTCAACCTCAGATCACCAGCCTTCGGTCGTCAGCCCACAGGTCGTCAGCCTGCAGGTCGTCAGCCCACAGGTCGTACGCCTCAGATCATCAGTCTCCAGGGCCATCGGCGGCAAGGCCATCGGCTCCAAAGCCACCGGCACAGACCTTCTGCCATGTGGACGAAAAACACGAGCCGGGCGCGGAGTATGAAGCTTCATTCGGTTTTGCTCTCTATGAAGGGCGGTGAACGCCCGTGACTGCGTGACACTCGCCGTCGGCTCTCGCGCGCCGACGACCAAACAAACACGCGTGCTCCCCTCGCGCACTAGCCTCGCACCATGCACCCTAGCGCCCCCAGGGACCCCTCGAGCCGCCGTTGCCGCGTGCCGTGGCTGTCTCCCCGCACGGCCGGGCCGGAACGGGCCCGTCACGTGATGCGGGGTGCAGACTAAAGCGGCAGGCTGCAGGAGCGCCACCGACCGGACTCAATGGGAACGGGGAAGACAGGTGCCGAGGCAGAGGCTGGCGACGTTACGTGTATTGCAGAGGCTGTTGAGCGGCGTCTGTGGCGCAGGAACTCGCCCGGGGCCCCGCGTCAGCCCCGCTTCCCTGCCACAGCGGCATCGCGGGGTGAAGCGGGGAAGGCGTCATACCATGCAGCGATCAGCGCTGTACGGCCATAAGTACGGCCTGTCGGGAACGGGTCGGTGGAGGACGCCACGTAGGACACGCCATCCGACTGCTAGAAGCGACGGCTGGTAGTTCCTCCGTGTTGGCCGCCGGGCGGGACGAGGCACCCCGCTTTTTGGTTCCCACTGTCCCTGGCCGATCGCTGCAACGTGGGCCGCCCGTGTCCTCCGAGGACGTGCACGGATGGAACCCCAGAAACGTGCTTTCATGAATGTGGAAACGCCTTCACAGGGAACTGCCGGCCAAGCTCATCCCTGCCCGGACTCTTGTCCTCGTCCCTGCTGGCCCCCTCGCCGCCCACCCCGCTTGCCCGAGGCAGCATGATTGAAATAAGCCCCGTATTGCGGGATGCAAGGGCTGGTATACCCCACACCGAAACAGCGTTGCTCGATGCGCATGCCTTGGCCGCGCCTCGGGCCAACAACCCCTCGAGCCAGCCACTATAAAGGGCGCACGTTGAAGACCTGATCTCCCTGTGTTTCTCATCCGCAGCAACAATGACCATCCCCGAGAAGCAGAAAGCAATTGTCATGTCCAACCCGGGCCCCAACGGCTCCGTTGAGGTTGTGACTGACTACCCAGTGCCCAAGCCGGGCGTGGGTGAGGTGCTCATTAAGCTCACGACAACCGGTGTGTGCCATTCCGACTTGTCCTTCGTCAAAAACCACTGGGAACTCCCCATCTCAGCCAAGGTACCGGGCCACGAGGGTTGTGGGCACATTGTTGCCCACGGCGAGGGTGTGGATCAAGATGCCGCTCCAATTGGCATGAGAGTTGGCGTGCCCCTCCACCAGAACCCCTGCCGCACGTGTCCGGAGTGTATGCTGCCGGACGGCGAGACTTACTGCAAGAAGTCTCCATTCTATGGCGCGATCGTTGACGGCACCTTCCAGCAGTACGTCGTTGCGAAGGCCAACTATCTCGTCCCTGTTCCCGATGGGCCTTCCGACGAAGAGGTAGGCCCGATCCTCTGTGGCGGCGTGACTGTGTATAAGGCCCTGCGCGTTTCCAACGCGAAGGCTGGCGACTGGGTCGTCATTCCCGGCGCGGGCGGCGGTCTTGGCACGATGGCAATTCAATACGCCAAGGCCATGGGCATCCGCGTGATCGCCATTGATACCGGCGACGATAAGAAGAAGAAGACACTCGAGCTGGGCGCCGAGAAGTTCGTCGACTTCATGAAGGAGGACACTGTTGCCGCCGTTCACAAGATCACGAACGGCGGTGCTCAGGCCGTGATTATGCTCGCTCCGAACCAAAAGACGTATAACCAGGGCATCAACTTCCTTCGCAGCAAGGGCACCATGGTGTGCGTTGGCCTTCCCTCTAAGGGTGTGGAAATGTCGTTTGAGCCGATGAGCGTCATCTTCCGCGGCATCAACGTTGTCGGCACCCTCGTGGGCACTCGTGCGGACCTCATTCAGGCTCTCGAGTTCTGCGCCCGGGGCGAGGTCAAGCCGCCCATTGAGGTTCACAAGATGGAGGACATTCAAGACATCTTCCAGAAGATGGAGGACAACAAGATTGTCGGCAGAATGGTTCTCAAACTGGAGTGATGATCGTATTTATGTAGAATCCGCCAAGGTATAACGTTCATAAAATTCTTGCAGTGCACACAAAAGGAACATAAGACAGGCCATAATCATATCTCATTACAAAGGAATTTAGTGGGTGCGCTCCTTCTGAAGCAGCTTGGCAATGGTCTGGAGCTGGATGTTGGATGTGCCCTCGTAGATGGCGCCGATCTTGGAGTCCCTGTAGAACTTCTCGAGGTTCTCCTCGCGCGTGAAGCCAACACCACCCATCCACTCGATCGCCTTGGATGACACGTCGCCAGCGACCTGCGAAGCCTTGAGCTTGGCCATGGCAGCCTCCTTGAAGAACGGCTTGCCGGCCTCCTTGAGACGGGCAGCGTTGTAAAGCAGCAGCCGCGCGCTCTCGATCTCGACGGCGGCCTGGGCAATCTGGAACTGCATGCCCTGGAACTCGCCGATGAGCTTGCCAAACTGCTTGCGCTCGTTGAACGCATAGTCAGTGGCGCGGTGGAACGCGCCAAGCGCAAGGCCAGTCATCTGGGCAGCAATGCCGATGCGGCCCTCGTTGAGACTCTCGATAGCGATCTTGTAGCCCTTGCCCTCCTCGCCAAGCAGGTACTCCTTGGGGACAATGACGTCGTCGAACGAGATGACGCACGTCGACGAGGCACGGATGCCGAGCTTCTTCTCCTTCTTGGCGATCTCGACGCCGAGCTCCTTGGGCACGACGAAGGCAGTGATGCCCTTGTAGCCCTTGGAGGGGTCGAGGTTGGCAAAGATGATGAAGATCTCGGCCTCCTTTGCGTTAGTGATCCACATCTTGGAGCCGTTGAGCTTGTAGCCGTCGGCGACCTTCTCGGCCTTGGCCTTCATGGCGAACGCGTCCGAGCCGGAGGACGGCTCCGACAGGCAGAAGGAGCCGACCTTCTCGGTGGCGAGCTGGGGCAGGAATTTTTCTTTGAGCTCCTTGGAGCCGTACTTGCGGATGGCGGTGTTGACGAGGGTGTTGTGGACGTCGTTCATGACCGAGACGGAGGGGTCGACCTTGGCGAGCTCCTCGACTGCGACGATGGCGGCGGTGAAGGAGGCGCCGGCGCCGCCCAGATCGGGGTCGGTCTCGATGCCCATGAGGCCGTTCTCAAACATGCCCTTGACGACGTCGAGGTCCATCTCCTCGTTTTCGTCCATTGCGCGGACCTTGGGGCCGATGACGTCCTCGGCGTACTTTTGGACGCTCTCGCGGAGCATTTCCTCCTCGTCGGTGAGGCGGAGGTAAGAGGGCTCGTCGTTGCGGGCCACGGCGGTCCGGGCGAATCCGCGGCGGCCGACGGCCGGGACGGCGGCGCGGGCGGCGGGTGCTGCACGGGCAGCGGCTCTCGCGATTCCTCTGGCGATCATTGTGGGACGTGGTGCTCGAATGCCGTGCTCCTGGTGGCGAGGAAGGTGCCTTATAAGTTGCGCTGATTTTTCATCACCTGGCCTCGATTGGCCGGCGTTTTTCCCCCCGGATTCTCGGGGCCTCGTCGGGGGAGGGCGCATGGCCGGGTAACGGGGGCAGATGCCGCGGGGCGATGCGGCGCGGGCCGGAGGCGCCGTCGGAGGGACCGTCGGAGATGGCGGCGCGCTGTCGCAGGTGCCGTCCGACGGCGGTGCGCCGTGTCCACGGCCGGACGGCCCCGGCCAGCCTTCTCCGGCTCGTCTGTCTCGTCTCCGTCCCGTCTCGGTCTCTCCCTCTCCTGCACCACCGTTAGCCGAAGCATGCAGCCGAGGCTCTCAGGGACCGAGCACAACACAAAACGCTCATAACCCTGTATTCTAGCGACCGAAATAGTGCCGGACGGCGCGCTTGACCGTCGCCTTGACTCTGGCGAGCAGCGGGTCCACGCCGCCCGGGACCTGTCTGAACCCCGTCACGTAGATCGGCACCGTCGTGAGCCGGCGCAGCACGCCCACCCGTCGCGTGCCCTTCCGCTTCAGCGCCTGGTAGTACTCGTAGACCTGTAGAAGACGCACGTCGTCAATCTGATACCAGTAGGGCCGCAGCGCGGCCCGCCGCCTGTCCACCCGGGCGGCAAACGCCTCGACGTCCGCCCCGTCCCGCCTCCGCGCCCGGCCGAGCTCCTTTCTGGCGCGCCGGGCGCTGTTCGCACGCACCAGAATCGACACCGGGTTCGCCGCGGCCGGCGCAGCCCGTCCCAGCGGTTCTGGGGCCGCTGCCAGCTGTTCGTTCGGCCCTGGGCAGAACTGGACTCTCTTCTCCTGGCCGCCGACAGCTGGCGTGGCACCGCTGCGCTGCGTGTGCTGCGCCAGTTCCGGAAAGGCCGACAGCGGGCCCGACCGGAACCCAGAGCTGATGGGCCCCATGCGCGAGACGAGAAACTCGAGCGTGTTTCTGTGCTCCAGAAAAAATTCCTGCTGGGCCTGTCTCCGCGGCACGCGCTTTTTATCGGCCAGCGTGCTGTCCGCCGCCCGACGGCGGTACTGGCGAAATAGTGGCAACTTACGCTTCACCTTGTAGTACCCCTTCTGCCCATGCGGTGCGCGTCCCATCAGCCGACGGACGGCGTTCTCGATTGGGCGATGCTCTGCTCGGCGCGGCTCTCTTCTCCGCCGCTGGTAGTACGCCATCCTGCTGAACCGTTCGCGTGCCCGGTGCTGCTCCCACGACATGCGGACCGGCACGGTGTCAAAGGCCTCGGCCTCAGCAAAGAGCTCGATGGCCGTGCCATCGACTGGCGAGAACAGCAAGCTGGGGCCCATCTGAGCGGCAAAGTCGCCGACCGTTTGCGGCCTCTCTCGCTTTATCTCCACTACATCGTCGTTCTCATCCAACAGCTCTGCAGAGTGGCGCGCCTTCTGATCCTGCCCCTCTCCTCGACAAGCGACCGTGAGCTGCTCTGGGTGCTCCGGCTCCCGTGTTTGTGTAGCCAGCGGATCAGAGAGGCACCTCTTCGGAGGTGGCAAGCCGGACGCCGACATAGCAGACAGTCTCGCGCGCTGCTTGTGGCCCCATTGCGACAGCCGCGTACTCGCGACAATGGCCCGTCCCGAGGAAGATCGGAAAGGTGCCATGTGTAGCGACGTGTGTGGCAATTACAGACTGGGAGTGGCACGCACATCAATTTACAGTTAGGCTCTGATAAACGGGTGACGCAAAGCGTCCTCCGGTGTGATGCGAAGCTCTGGAGTCACAGCGAGCATTTTGTCCAGCAGATCTATCAGCTGCTCGCGCTTCCTCGTGTTGGTTTCCTCCACGGCGCGCAGCTTAACCTTCAAGTCAGCCTCGGGCTTTTGCGGTATTTGCAACGTGCGCACCACGGGCTGGCCCGTGACTGGGTGGATCTCATGGCTCAAAAAGTCAAGCTTATCGTCAAAGTGGTCTCCAGTTAGCTTACCACGTCGCAATAGCTTGTGAGGAAACTTGCCGCGTATCCCCATGATGACCTTGAGCATGTTGTTGTTGCTGCGGCCGGGAAACAAAATCTTACCAGTGTAGAGCTCGTAAACTGTGCACCCGACACTCCAGATGTCTATCGGATTGTCATGTGGGATGCCCAGTATCAGCTCTGGTGCGCGGTAGAACCGTGACACGAGGTAAGGGGTCAGCTCAGTGTCGTCGCGATCCAAGTCCACTGCCGACCCTAAGTCACACAGCTTGAGTGTCTCCCTGGCTTCGGACACCAGCACATTGTCCGGCTTGAGATCAGCGTGAATCACCCTCGCCCTTCGCAGCAATGATAGCGCACGCAGCATCTGGTATGTGTAGGCCTGCACGGCCTTCAGCGAAATTCCAACGCCGCGCCCATACATCTTGAGAACCGTTCGCAGGTTGGTCGCAAGGTTCTCAAACACCAGACAAAGATGATTCTTGTGATCAAAATGGCGCAGCAACCGTACTACATGTGCGGAGCCCGTGGGATCCAGCGCATTGAGCTTCTCTAGGATTGTAATCTCTTTCGCAGCTGCCTTGCGCATGGTGTCGTTGTTCCGGATGATCTTGATGGCTACCGATTCTCCATTGGTATTGTCGGTTGCGCGAACAACAGCCGCAAACATTCCCTTCCCTAAGGTGCTCTGCACTGTGTAGCGGCCGTCACCAATGATCTCACCGTGGACAACGCGATAATAGCCCTCGCTGTCGTCCCAGTTATCCAGCATCGCGCCATCAAGGCGCTTGCCGCGTCTCACTGTCGCCTTTTCCTGGGGCCGAGGCTCCTCTGAGTCGAGGCCTGCAAACATGTCGTCGTCACTCGACGCATCCGAACGTCGACGCGCACTTTTCTGGACCGTGCTCGACATCGGCGGTGGGCCATGGCGTTCTGCTTCTTCCTTGCGGTCTTGAACTTCGTTGAACTCTGCCGCTGACACGCCTGGTGTAGCATCATGGCGCTGCTGCAGTTGAGGCTCCTTCTCCAGGGCTGACGAGTCAAACTCTGGCTGGTCAGGAGTCGGAGACTTCGAACAGGTAGAGGGGCTGGAACCGGCCTGTGCAGGGGCGCGACGGAACTGGGCCATCATTTCCGCCCGACGTCGCTGCAACTGGGCCTGTCGCGCGATTTGGTTTTGAGAGGGCTTTCTGGGGATTGCCAGCGCGACAGGCGACACTGGAGTGGGAGTCTGCTGCCGCAGACTTGGAGAGCCCGAGCCCCGACTACCGGGCGTTGTTTCCTTGGACGAGCGGCCATCATGCCGCCGATCATGACTGCTGTCGCGGCCGTCTCTGCGGTCTTCCCGGTCGGGGAATCTGCCTTCCCGGCTGGTCTGATGACGGTCCGCGGAGCGGCGGGACCGGCTTTGGCGCTCCAAAGATTGCTCGCGGCGCCGGTAAGGGTCCCTGGACCGGCTGCGACGGTCGTCGTGACGTCTGCGATCTCGTTGTAGGCCGTCCCGCGCATGTCGACGTTCACGCGAGCGCGAGCGCGAGCGCCTCACGCTGCCACGGCTCCAACCATCGCGGCGCCTGGAGTCAATAACAGCTTTACCACGGGTCTCGTTCCACGCGTTCCTACCACTCGTCTCACCGTACTCCGCCATCGCGTTGGCAGAGGTCTACATTGGGATCGCAGTTCCCTTTTGGGGAGCCGCGGCAGATGGCAATGCGGCGGGGAAATTTTGGAATCGCACTTCCATATCCTGTAACCGCACAGCCCTGCGTTCCCCCTCGAGACGGCTCACACAGCGGTGGGCTCAAAGATGCTCAGCTCAGTTAGGGGGCCAGTGTGAGGCTCCCGAGGCCGCCGAGATAGAGCTCATGGCCCGCTGTGTGTCCGCTTGTTAGCTGTCAGAATGGAGGCCGACAGCATCTTGCAGACATCCTGCAGCTGTCTGAGCCAGCCACTTTTATGACCGTGGGATCAAGACGGACGGTGCAATTTCAGACGAGCACTAGACAAGACGTAAAGCCTTGTGGCCCTGTCGCGTCAGCCTCCGAGAGCCAGAAATAGCATCACTAGGATGCTACAACCGGTGGAGAAACTAGCCTCGGAACTGGAGGCAGCTGGGCCATCCAAACGCCATGGCATGCGTGTCCCTGCAGATCATGACTACAAGCACCAGCCACCACCATCCCTCTTGGGGGCTGGCCCACCGGCCACAGTTTCAACTGCCAATTATAACCCTGGCCGCCGACGGCCGGCTCTCGTCGTTTCACCCACATCACCATGGCCTTAGCGGAAGGGAGCACCTTTCGCCAGTCCACGACGTCCTCCGTGCTGTTCTTCGTTGGCGTGGCCACCGGCATCGTCGTTTTCAACCTCATCGCCGTCATCGCTATCAAGTATTGTGTCAAACGTCGGCGCAACGTCTCGATTGGCATCTTTCGCACAACCCAGCCGCCCCTCCAGAACTTCGGGCGCCCGCTCCGAGGTGGTCAGCGTGTCAGCGTCACCCGCAAGAAACGGGTCCGTGCCTTCACACAACACGAGATCGACGAGAGGTTCCCCGCCCAGCCCTACAAGCAGGTCAAACCGAGGTCGGTCTCTAATCTTGCTTCAGACGGCGAGAAGACTCCTCTTCCACCATCGCCTTCGCCACGCCAGCCCTCGCCGGATCCAGAGAAGGCAGCACTAGCAGAAACCCAGGTCAAGACCAATGACAGCTATGGATGCGACAGCTCCCTTATTGAGCATCCCAGGGACGACACATCGTCGCCTTGCCCCACCGGGCAACAACCGATGGCACAAGCTCCTGCTGAAATAGCGCAGCATAGGCCACTCTACCGCTCTTGGTCTGTTGCAAGAGCCTCGGCATCCTGGACTGGAGATGCTACCCCTAGACGCTCCCACACCCTTCAGGGCTCATCGTGCTGTACCACAAAACGCGGCACAGCTGTGAACATACCGCGCTCACGGAACACCCTGGCTTCGCCGCTTGAGCTTTCTCTTACTTCGCCGGTGTGCACAAAACCTGCCGCGACCTTTGCCGATCATGATTCCCCGTCGTCCCCGAGCGATTCCCTCCCTTCGCGCTCCTCCGAGGCTTCAAATCACAAGCCTGCGTCCAACATGCCACCATGTACTGAGAAATCGGTTTGGGCATCCGCGCCGCCGCTACTGTCGACCACGGCGCTATCTCAGGGGCCTGCTCCGCTGCAGCCGGCCCCGCTGAGCGGAGCTTCAGAGGTAACATGTGACAGCAATGCTAGTTCGTCCGTGTGTCTATCCCTTCATATTCCGCCGCCACCCGCCTTGAAGTCGCAAGTCTCGGTCGTCAATGCAGTGAACGGGGAGAAGCCGCTGCCTCAGGCGCCGCCACGAACTGCGGGCATGCCAGCTCAGCTTGACCGGACTATTCCGAGCCGGACCAAATCCCCGGCGCCACCGCCCGCGGCATATGTGGGCCTCTCTTGGCCAAACATGGGCGGTCGTCGACAGGTTTCTGCTCCGTTCAGTCACTTGGACGTTGATTTGGAGAGCCAGGGAGGTCTTGGCGCCCCGGTTACAGATACACTTGCCAGCACCACAAGCACAAGTGATTCTAGCTTCTCTGCATTAGACGAGCCAGAGGAGGAGCACACTTGTGCAATTTGCATTGATGTGATGGTCGATGACGACCTGGTTCGTCCGCTGGATTGCGGCCACTTCTTTCATGTTGAGTGCATCGACCCTTGGCTCATCCGCCGCCAGGCCTGCTGCCCACTGTGCAAGAAGCTCTTTGTTGAGCCTGAGCCCACCGAGGAGGTGCAACTGCCCACGCGACGTCGCCGCCGTGCCTTTGATCCTCCGTTGGATCCTATTCTGGCTCGCCGCCAACGATACTGACCATGTGTTGATGTCCATAGAATACCGTAATGAGTTCATGTCAAAAAGCATACACTGCATTCGTCTATATACACATTGCCTGGACTCTAGGGCTTGAACCGATACTGCTTCTCCACATGATACGGCGACCAGATGCCACGAACCGACGGGTTGACACTCTCCACAGGCGACTTGTACGGTTTCCTTAGGTAATCACCTGAAGAGTTCACAGCGAGCTGAACCTTAGACCTGATGTGATCGGGGTGAAGGTTCCTCACACACATGACTTTGTCCCGTCCGTTCATGTACTCTCCTGTCACCAGAGGATGTCCGCTTTTCTTAACTATCCGGAACTCGACTTTCGGATTGGCCGCTGCCACCGCCGGCAGTTGCTGTCGAAGGAACTTTCGCATGCCCTCCGAGCTGCCGCCCCAGTTGCAATACCTCAGCGTCACCCGCTTGCATTGTAGAATGAACGAGCCAACGCCGTTCCGCGCTTTCGGCAACACTTCCGTCACTGCCCTGGCCGTCATGATGTGTCTTGTGTCGGACAACGGTGAAATTTCACTATGAGTCACGTGACACGATGCATCTGGTTGAAAGTCGCCATCACCATGATGGCCCTGAGAGCAGCACGAAGCGGGCTGCGAGCGTCGCCAAAGCATCTATTTCGCACTGCTACGGCACAATACAGCTCTGGGAGGCGGTACAACGGCCCAGAGGAAAGCTCTCCTGTCAAGCAAGGGGATCTCAGTGACTATGACATGTTCGGCGACCTTCCACCCCCACCAAATGGAGTAGAGTCGCTCCTTCCCGACGGCTTCCTCCTCAATTCTGGAGTCACTGTACGCAACAACACCAAGTCACCCGCAGCAGCGACTAAGGGCGTTGTCCTGCTGGGCACTGAGGCATTTGAATGGGATCTAAGCTCTGGGGTCACCGGCCTTGACACTGGCATGGTACAGATCTCGGCAGAAGCGTTTGGGGTGTTTGATGTGGTCCAGCCGAAGCCTGAGCTACTGGTGGTCGGCCTGGGAAAGAAGTCACGTATCCTACACCCCGAGACGAGAAAAGTTCTGTCAAGGCTTGGCCTACAGGTAGAAGTCTCTGACACGCTCAACGGAGCTAAAAATTTTGATCTGCTTGCTACCGAAAGGCCAGGGCAAGTGGCCGCGGTTTTGTTTCCGCCCAATGTATGAAACCTACATAAGAATCCCTTTGCCGCTACAAACAGTTACAACTTCGGTTGCTTGATATCCAACATAACGGTGTCCTTCGCGCCTCCGACATACACCATCTTTGGCTTTTCGCGTGCGAACAGCAACGCGGCTTTGGCAAAGAAGTCGTCCTCCTTACGATCTAAAAAGCTTTCAGCGAAAAGCAGTGCTCGAATAGCTTTCGGATAATGCAGATCCAGACGTCCTTTCGACGTGTGAGCTAGATGAACGGTCTCCTGCCACATAGCTTTCGCGTCTTTGCCAGGCAGGCTCCGAACGCGAGACTCATCAACCTTCGGACGCATCTGAATGATGTACGTGCAAACGAACATAAGCCACATGGCCCGCACAAGCTCCTTGTGCGTATCTTGCGGGAATACAGAGCGGTTATTGGGGTGACCTATGACTTCAGCTGCACCCTGAGATCCGGTGAGGAGGTGGAGCAAGAAGAAATCAAAAGCAGGCTCCTCTGGTCTATGCGTGCAAGTCAGTAGAAGACAGGCCGTCCACACGAGGTCCTTTAGGGCGTCGAGTGGATCATTGATCTCGTATGCGTAGTAATACTCCAGTAGCGCGTCCTTATGGTCTTTGACTAGATCCTGTGTCATCGCACCGCGAGGTGATTTTACTGCATCATCGAAGCGACTGTCAGAATGAATCTTCTCGATGAGCTGAAGGGATGTTTCACCTTTCGCGGTGCCGTAGGGGCCGGGATACTTTCTTTCGTCCAACAAATCGGCGTACGCGGGATACTCGGTGGCACATTGCACCAGGGCTTCGATACCGACCTGAGCCGAATCAATCTCAAAAGCGTACCCCAGGTGAATCAATGGGTGGATCAAGCCCCCGGTGAGTCCTGGGAACAGATTGTTAGGTTCATCCACCAGGTACTTGCGCACGACAGACTTCCAATCACCACTGGCTCTTTCGACAGCCTTACTGAAGAACACAAAATAGGCGTGCTCGTATGCTTTGTCGGCCCAGTGTTCACGCCAATTGTCCTCAGTTATAGGCTGGGGCTCATCCGCAACCCAGGGCACCAGACGCTTCGCCTCATTGTCCAATTGCTCCCGGAGCAGCTCAGGCGGACAGCCCAGAAAGTAAGACGATATCGTAATATGAGGCAAGTGGTTGTGAAACTTGCGCTCGTTGAACAAAACTTGAAACTTCTTGTGATTCTCATCGAGGACCGCGAGCAATTCGGTCCACGACTCTTCAGTAGGCCGGGGGAGGCCGTGAACGTCCCTAAACCCCAAACCGTCAATCACCTCAACTTCAGGCTGTGGCATTGTTGTCGTATTCTTGTAATCGCCTTCCGTCAGGAGTGCCTTTTAACTATCGGCATCGGCATCGGCTAGGTGAAGAGCGATGCTTGCGTCCATATTTGCAGATTACCGTTAAGCAAAATGCGGGGTACTGGAAAAAGCCATTAGTAAAGACCGCATTGGCGGTCCGGCTCAGGTTCCTCTAGAGCGGGCAATGAATGTCTTGTCCTTGCGAGGGACCACATTGAAGCGGCATAGGCGTTTCGTGAGATCCTGTCATGTACATCGTCGTTCGGGCCTATCTCAACTCGCCAGTGCCGAGCATGCGAAACGCTGATCGCTACAACACTTCGTTACGGTACACACCTCCAGCAGTCAACACTCACCGTAGCTGATCTCTCGGAGGCTTGAGCAGCCAGTTTGTCGTTGTCACATCGACGCCACCAGTCCAGACATTTGGGCTCACGACCTGCTCAGGTCGAAGCTCTGTGGAACGACAACAGACGAGAAGGGCCAGCGTCAAGGATGGTGAGTACACTGGAGAGCAGCTAAGGATGGGCAGTTACTAACACAGACGTCAGTGGACAACCTCCCACCGCACCTGCGGCAATTGTTTCGCCCGCGGCCGCCCTTGCGCCCTCTTCCACCACCCGTGCAAGATCATCCAGTCGACAAGCGACGAACGGCCCCCATAACTGGGGTAGCGGCTTTCCTAGGCCTGCTCAACACGCCTGATCCGGACTACACACCGTCAGAAACTGTAATGGAACGCCAGCGGCGGGAGAAGATGGAGAAGAAGCGTCAAGCGGACCAGCGGCTCGAGGCACTGCGCAAGCAATGGGACCCAACTAAAGACCCACAAGTGCGAGGTGACCCGTATCGGACGCTTTTCCTGGCACGTCTGCCTTACGGTCTTGGAGAGAAGGATATTGAACAAGAGTTTTCAAGGTTTGGGCCCATCGAACGGATACGCGTCGTTCGCGACCGCGACTCGGGAAAGTCCCGAGGATACGCATTCGTTGTCTTTGACAGAGAAAGGGACTGCACGGCTGCGTATCGAGACGCAAATGGAATGAAGCTCGAGGGACGGCGGATCGTTGCTGACATCGAACGCGGGAGAACAGTCCGCAACTGGATGCCCCGGAAACTCGGTGGCGGTCTGGGCGGACGGCATTACACAAAGTCTCATTTGCTTCGGCGGACGATTGGACGCAAAGCGTACCCTATCGCTCGGGGTGGCGGAAACCCCAGAGGTCGTGGTCCTGGACGCTGGGATACACGAGGCGGACGACCCCCTGTGAATGGCTATGACAGAGGTGAGCGGCGGGATCGCCGGGATGACTACAGCAGCTACAGGCGACGAGACAGCTCGAAGGACCGCAGGTATGCGCCGGACCCACGCCCGCATCGGAGCATCAGCCGGGAACGTGAAAGAGAGAGGGAAAGGTATGCTAGGGACAGGGAGCGAGAACGAAGCTATCTGGAGAGGAGCGGTCGGGGACCCAAGCCGTACTGAGAGTAAGTATGTAAATTGACCGGATCGGGTGAGTGTGTCTCGTTTCAGGGGGTGCCAAAATAGGTAGGTCCACGCCGCATGAGTTTTTTCAGCCACCACCATGTCTGGAGTCGAGAAGTTGAACCCCTCCAAGCTAGGTACTAAACAATAGTAAGTACATTGTCTTTCCTCTTGCGCAGTGTAGATCTGACATAGTTGGGATGACTTCTACGAGGTAGAGACAAAGAACTTCCTGGACAACACAGAGGACACCGGCGAATGCTGGTTCTCCGATTCCGATGCAGAGGAGAAGATTGCGGCATTTCTCGCCGACCATTTGGGGGAGCTCCGCCTTCTGACTGAGCAGTCGTCGATATGCGATCTCGGAACGGGCAACGGTCATCTTTTGTTTTCTCTCCGGGACGAAGGTTTCAAGGGCAAGTTCGTGGGCCTTGACTACAGCTCAAAGGCGGTGGACTTTTCTAAGATCGTAGCAGAGGAGAAAGGGTACAATGGCATCACATTCGAACAGGCAGACTTCCTTGGAGACCCGACCTGGGCAACAGGAGCGAGGCAATGGGATGTCGTTCTTGACAAAGGTGGGTACATGCATTCGGCAACCCATAGAGGTCATAGCTGACACAGGAACGCTTGATGCCATCGCGCTCTCGGACACAAGATATGACTCCAATCGAACTGGACTGGAGCTTTACCCCTCCGTCGTGAAAAATATGGTTCGGCCAGGAGGTCTTCTTCTCGTCACTTCGTGCAACTTCACTGCGGAAGAGTTGAGGCGGCTTCTTTCAGTCAGCGGACTGCGAGTGTGGAACGACATCAAGTACCCTTCCTTCGAGTTCGCAGGCCAAAAGGGCCAGACAATATGCTCTGTTGCCTTTGAGCGCACAGAGTGATCGACAGAAACATAATGCGACTGGATACATTCGCTCCAGTACGTAGCTGCGCCACTACTTCGAGCGTGAAGTGCTGCGAACAATCATGGTCCGGTACACTGCTCATCGCACGTCAAGAATTGGGCCGCGTGCAGCACACTCAAGCACAGAGCCGACGCTGGAGCGGAAGGCACGACAAAAGATGCTCTACAGGTTGACAGCGACTCAATGATATTTAATGAACCTACTTCTTGAGGAGCGCAGAAACACTGTCATAGAGCTTTCGAGTTGTTTCCTTGTTGCCAGTTTTCAAAGCATACTGAACGGGCTTACCGTCCTCAAGAGCGGTTATCCGCACGAACTTCTCGCTCTGCAGAGAGCTTTTCATGCCCTCTTGGATCTCATAACTCGAGATCAGCGGCAAGTTCAGTATAACACGCAACACACCGTCCGACCGCATGACAATACGTGATTTTTGTTCATCGGTGCCGTCCATACGGGTGTTCACATGGAGCGTCCCTGTTCCTCGTTCTTTCCAGCCCTCACTGGCCTTTGCCAACTCCAGTACATACAGCTTCGCACGGCACGAAAACTTGGACTCCTCTCCCTCCTCGCCAGTTACCACCTCCTTCTGCGCCAGAGGCTGTGTCACTTGTACGTAAAGCTTATCATCCACGACGGGCTCGGCATTTCGTACCGCCGACGAGTCATCTTCTGATCCTTCAGAATCGCTGTTCTCTTTCGCCTCTGCTCCACCACCAAATCTGCTGAACTTCTTCGTGGCTTTTGACGTGGTATCCTCTGCCCATGGGTTGTCGCCCGCAGCGTTAGCCGCCTTCCCGAGCGAGGATGAGCTGCCGAAGACAGATCCGCTGCCGAAGGTAGATGCACCACCAAAGGTGGAGGACGCCCCAAACGCTGGCTTCTGAGCAGTCGAGGCATCGGGCTTCGTGCCTAACTTGCTGCTCGCCCCAAACACGTACTTTGGTTTTCCATTGCTTGAGTCGCCTGCGTGGTCGGCGCTATTTTTCCTATTGGCATCACTTTCTGATGTATCCTCTGCAAGGCTCTTATTACCAGTCGATGGGTCGGCATCGCTTGGTTTAGCAGGGCTGTCCGTTGCTGGTCGCGCGGCATCGACTGTCGCTGACACAATATTTTCTATCCGGCTATCCTTCGCCTTTGCATTCGCTTCCAGAGCTTCTCGTGTGACGGTCTCCACTTCACTGGTTTTGGCGTCGTTAGGATGCTGTACACTCACTGCAGATTGATCCACGACTGTGGCGAGCACAGGTGCTGTTGTGGTTGTCGTTGTTGTGGTCGTTGTCGTGGTCGTCGTCGTCGTAACTGCAACTTCGCCGTCCTCTGCGGTGACGGTGTCAGTATTGGTGGTGGTATTGGTGCTCGTGACAGTCTCTGGCTCTGAGGGAGCCACCTCCCCGTGTGAGTGGTCTGATTCTTCGCCGGTCACCAGAGCGCCGCTATGTTTCGGTTCACTCCAGTCACGTTCAGACTGAGATGCAGGCGTGCTGGTCTCGCCGACGACAGTCACTGTGTCCGTGCCAGTCTCTGCACCCCCGCTATCGGCCAACAAAGCCCGGCCAGAGGCTGAAGACTCTCTCGCCGGAGACGACTCGTCCGCGGCACGGACCCGTTTCGAAGCTTCTTGCGACTCGCCGTCCTGAGTGCGCAGGCGCTTCCGCGACGCCTCTCCTGGCGATACGTGCCCCACGTTAGCCATCTCCGCCTTGTTCAGTTTGACGTTTTGGTGGCGTGGAGGCTCACGACGTCAAACTTGTCAGGGTTTGGGTTTCAAGATGGTGTGAGTTACATAACTGAGCTTGGACACGATTACATAAGCGGTCGTGTTTGTTTACAAACGCGCGCGCGACGTGACGAGACGGACAACGACGACATGGAGACAATACCAGTGTATTTGCGATTGAGACCGGGCTGCAACGACCGTGGACCAGTGTGGATCGATGCACTGGCAAGTGATCGTGTGGTGACCAGACCCCCGCGAGATGCTCGTCACAAGCAGGAGGAGGAGTTCACTTTCACCAAGGTGTTTCCAGAGTCCACCTCGAACCAAGCAGTGTTTCAATCTATCCTTCATCCAGCTCTCGTGTCTCGGTCGTTCGAGACCGAATCAGACATTCTGCTCTTCAACATTGGCACATCTGGAAGCGGCAAAACTCACACAACACTCGGTGATGCGGATGCGCCTGGACTTGTCCAGATGGCTCTAGAATCGCTTTTGGACAGGTTCAAAGACGAATTGGGCGACTTTGAATCTTTCGAAGCAGGAGCATGTGACTTGGAGGCTGGCCTATTTGTTGACGACGGCGAAGATTGGAAGCACGAACGTTCTTCAGACGGGCGCACCAGGCACCGGAACAATGGCTCCATGGGAGTCTATCTGTCTATGGTGGAGATCTACAATGACCGGATATTCGACCTTTTTGATACCGCCGCACAGCGCAAGCCGTTAAAGACCCTAGAGCCCAGGACGGGACACTTGGAGATCAGCGGACTTCGCAAGTACTTCATTGCGAGTTCAGCAGAGGGGCGGGCACTACTTGCAAAAGGTGCGGCACTGCGCTCTGTGAACGCCACAAACAGCAATTCTGTCTCTAGCAGAAGCCACATGCTAGTTTTCTTGGAGGTTCGGCACCTCAGCCACGATCATCGAAATACAACCGTGTCGCGCGTGACACTTGCGGATCTCGCAGGCAGCGAACGAAGCAAACTGGCAGGCACATCAGGCGATCGGCTGAATGAAAGTAAAGCGATTAACAAGTCACTCATGATGCTCGGGCAGACGCTTGCCCAGCTGCGGGCAGGCCAGAAGCCCAACGTCCGCAACACAAAGCTCACTCAACTTCTACTAACCGGCGAAGCAGCAGGACGCCAAGCTACTCTTGTTCTAGTAAATGCTGACCCAACGGGAGACTACAACATAAACTCGCAAATACTACAGTACGCGGCTTTAGCCAAAGAGGTCCCACGACGCGACTCCAAGAGTTCCGAACGGTTATCTGAATTCCAATCAGCGCGGTCGTCAGTCTCCCAATCAGCGCGGTCGTCAGCCTCTATGCCGGAAGTCTGTCGACTGCAGCGGCGGATCCAGGAACTTGAGGAGGCGGCAGAGGAGACTGAAGCACAAATACGAGCAGAGATGACAGAGGAGTTCGAAGCACAATTAGAACGTCTCAATCAGCGATATTTAGACCAGATGGACGACGAATCTGAACGCAACCAGGAAGTGACAGACCGCAAAATTGCTATTCTGGTGGAAGGAATCAAACGTGAGTATCTATTCGTGCCCATCGTGGAGCCATGAGCTGACTCAGAAGAAAAAGATTGCATCATTGCGGATTTGAGGTCCGAAAATTCTGCTCTTCAAGAGAAGGTCAGCCGTCTAGAGGCAATCATCGAGCGCGGCTCAGCTCATCTGCCACTGTATCCCACGTCTCCAGTAAGACTGAACAAGGATCCTAGGTCCAAACGGAAGACAGCCAGCATGGCAGACACAGTAGAATAATAAATCTAGACGGTACGCCGGTCGGCAAGGTAACGTACAATGGAGCCCTGTCCTGTGACGTCTATAGTTTTTTCGAACCAGGTTAGCAGGATGCCGCCAACGCCGTGTGTTTGGCCCTGGCCCGTGGCCATGCCTCTGTAGATGTATTTGACAAGGGTGTCTTGCTGGTCGGCGGGCAACTTCTCGACAAGCTGAGTGATCTCAGACGCCTTGGTGGCAGTGAGCACTTCGAGGACCGACTTGAGGTGCGTGTCTTTGGTGCTGGCGTCACCACCATATGGCGGATTGTCTAGTGCCAGCTCCAGTGCGCCGGCATGGTCGCCCCTCCCCACGAGAGTTCGGATTTGAGTGGCGCGCTGATGAATCTCTGCCGGGTCCACGGGGTGTACAGGTGGCAGGAGGTCTGCCTCCGTCAGTATGCCCTCCGGGTCCAGGCTATCAATGTCAATTCGCCTGAAGTTCACTTGTGCCATGTTTCCGTGCCTTTCCGCGTACGATGCGTTGTGCGGCTCAAATTCGGCATCGGGGATCCAATCAATAAAACATAGCAGGCGATGACACGAGACCCGTTCCTTGACGAGTCTCCCGACGCACGGGAGCAGCGGATCAGGGAGCTGTTCCTGAGCCTCGATGTCAACAAGACCGGCGAGCTAGATTATGACTGTTTGCTACGGGCGTTCAAGGACAAAGAACACCCATTGCAGTATTCAGACACCGTCATTGAAGAGCTCATGGACACAATAGACACAGACCGACGCAAATTCAACACCAACTATGCGCACAATGCCGGTGCCGGCCCGGCAGGCATGGGGCCTAATACTTACGGCGAAGACAAGACTATCGATTGGCAAGAGTTTTTGACATACGTTCTGCAAACCGAGGCTCGCCTCTATCGGGTATTCAAAAAGCTGAACACCTCTGGAAACGGTCATTTGTCACTCAAGGAGATCGAGGATGGCTTGGCGGCCGTCGGTGTGCAAGCCGACCGGGACCACGTGGAGCACTTTTTTCAGTCGATCGACTCAAACGCCGATGATGCCATATCGTTTGAGGAGTGGCGGGACTTCCTGCTGTTCGTGCCCAACGACACTGGTAGCACTCTGAAAAGTGCCTACCAGTTCTTCATCGAGGAACTCGACCTCAGCTCAGATGGTGAAGTCACATTAGTCTCAGAGACTCTACAGGGTGTCGGCTACTTTCTCTGTGGTGGTCTGGCTGGTGTCGTCAGCCGGACGTGTACAGCACCTTTTGACCGCTTGAAAGTATACCTTATCGCCAAAACTGGTGGTCGCAGTTCATCGGCAACTAAAGCCGCCGGCGAAGCAATGAAGGATGTAGCAACGGCTGCAGCGAATCCCGCTGAGCTTATTGACAAAAACCCGCTGTTGTCCGCCATTCGAACTCTGTGGCGACAGGGCGGGATCCGTGCGTTCTTCGTTGGCAACGGACTGAACGTCTTCAAGGTGTTTCCAGAATCAGCCACCAAGTTTGGGTCATTTGAGGCTTTCAAACGGCTTTTCATGCGTTTGGAGGGCAAGGATGACCCTGCCGAAATCTCGCGATCAGCTACATTCTTGGCTGGTGGCCTAGGTGGTGCTGCTTCGCAGTTTCTGGTATATCCGATAGACACACTCAAGTTCCGCGTACAATGTGAGGCGGAGCACTCGTCGCTAAGGGGCAACGCATTAATCCTGGACACTCTGAGAAAAGTGATGAAAGACGGGGGTGTGCGCCAGCTTTACCGGGGTCTCTTTGTGGGGGTTGGTGGAATTTTTCCTTTCGCAGCCCTGGACTTGGGCACCTTCAGCGCAATGAAACGGGCGTACATCGCGGCGCAAGCACGAAAACAAGAAGTCGAGGAAAGCGAAGTAAAATTGGGGAACATGGCTGTTCTCACCATGGGCGCTCTTTCTGGTTGCGTCGGCGCATGTGTCGTATACCCCATCAACTCGCTCCGGACACGGTTACAAGCTCAGGGCACATCATCACATCCCCAAACCTACTCTGGATTCATGGATGTAGCGAGGAAAACCGTTGCACGAGAGGGCTACCGGGGTCTCTACAATGGGCTCGTGCCGAATCTAGTCAAAGTGGCACCAGCCGTCAGCATATCCTATCTCGTGTACGAGAACTCCAAGCACTTTATGGGTTTGGAGTAGATGTATCATACGCATACTTACATAGATACTACAGCATTACTCTGCAGTTGTTTGTGTGCTTGTTACCTTGGTTCTGCTCTTACTTTCCTCCAACCAAACATTAAACGATAACGGCCCGGCATCTACAAAATAGATCGGCTTGAAGCATGCCGGGTGAAACATCGCCCCGTCGTCCTCAAGAGTGGGCGGGCCTGCGAGAATCCAGGGCGACTCGTAATCCTGAGGCGCTGTTTTGCCATCACGAGTCTCGATCGTCAGTGTGTAAGTACAGTTGGCCGGTAATGGTGGCAACGACTTTGCCCATGTCACGAATTTCGTAAGACAGGATCGATAGCGAAAGAACAATTCAGTCCAATCGAAGGGGATATCATCAATTCTGCGTCAATGGCCTCTGCTGTGAAACACTCGAGCTATTCCACTTACACCAGGTGTTGCTCCGAAGCTGGAACCTCTGGAAAGCCTTTCACGTCAATCGCAAATCGCTCTAGTGGTTGATCATCCATAGTCAAGATCACCAACGCCACAGTGGATACCACATTCTGCGTTAACTGTATACCATCAACGCCACAGAACATAACGTACCCCTCTGATACAGTCCACCACTGCCGTTACTGTCGCTTCAATCCAATTCATGGCACCTGGGTGACGGCACATCCAAACTGCCATATCATACTGCCGCACGAGCTCAAAGGCATCCTCAGGGTACACACCGCGTGCGTGTAGCACGGCATGCGTGAATACGATAAGAAACTCTTGAAATGACGACAGCAGCGCCGAGTAGCTGATGTCCATGCCGCATTGCCGTCGCGGTTTGAGTCACGTGACCTTGTGCGCCCCACACAACCTGCGGCGCTGCTCACGTGAGTGACTCGAACGCGTCGCGGTCACTCCGGATGTCAATCAAACGGATAGATGATGGAAGTGTCCATCGGATCACCTCAGGCCAGGTCATCGTTGACCTCCATGGCGCTGTCAAGGAGCTTCTTGAGAATGCGATCGACGCTGGCGCGACAAGCGTGGAGGTGCGCCTCAGGAACAACGGCTTGGCCTCCATTGAGGTTGCTGACAACGGAAGTGGCATCAGTCGAGATGACTTTGGCTCCATTGCACTCAAGCACCACACCTCCAAGATCCGTACCTTTGAAGATGTGGATGGCGTAACAACTTTGGGGTTCAGAGGCGAGGCACTGAGTTCTCTTTGCGCCGTGGCAGAGGAGGTCAAAATGGTTACATGCACAGCAGCAGAAGCGCCTCGGGCGTCAGAAATACTATTCAAAAGGTCTGGCGAGGTTGACAACGTCAGGACAGTGTCAGCGCCGCGTGGAACTACTGTCACCGTCAAGGGACTGTTCAACAACCTGCCAGTAAGACGAAAAGACTTTGAAAAAAACAGCAAGAGGGAATTCTCAAAAACGTTGGGACTCATCCAGGCCTACGCTGTGATATCAACAGGCATAAAGCTCGGTGTAGTTCACGTAACAGCAGCCGGCAAGAAGTCCAAGCTTTTTGCCACCAATGCCAACGGTTCCACCCGGGAGAATATGGTTAACGTTTTTGGGGCTGGTATGTTAGACACCATAATGCCTTTAGACCTCGATATAACGGTCCAGAGTGTTAGGAGTTCTGCTTTTGCAGCGCGAGTGGCAACAGCTGGTGCTTTCAGCGCCTTTGCAGCCGCTTCTCATGCAATGACTGACACTTCTGACCGTCCTCCTGCACTTAAGCTCCAGATCCTGGGACATATCTCAAAGCCGGTGTTCGGTCAGGGCAGATCCACATCGGATCGACAAATGTTTTATGTAAATGGGCGGCCATGTCTGCTGCCACAGGTGGCCAAAGCGATGAACGAGGTCTATCGGAGTTTCAACACTGTGCAGTCGCCATTTATTGTTGCTGATCTCCGCATGGACACCTCCAGCTACGATGTGAACGTTTCACCGGACAAGCGAACCATATTTCTTCACAACGAAGCAGGTCTTATTGAAGCTCTCAAGACCAGCTTGACAGAATCATTCGCTGCCACAGTACATACGGTGCCTAGGAATGAAGGATTAGACCGCACACTGCACACCCAGAGCACCGTATTGTCAGGGTTTCGACGCGCCTCAACTGCTCCCAGTCTAGGACCTAGTGAGCCCAGCTCATCCCATTTACCAGGGCCTTTCAGCCAAATAGCTAACACTGAGAAGCATAGTCAAGCAGAGCCGTCACCCTGTATGGAAGCCAAAAGCCCACAAGCCGTCTCAGCTAGCATCATTGGGGCAGCTTCTGCACTGAAAGAATTTTCGGAGGGTCAGACAGATGGAGGTGAATCCAGCAACGGTGCTTCACCGGCGGAACAGGAAAGAGAGCTATTTGCTACAGCTCGGGCTGTCGAATCGGATTCTGGGCAAAGTGTGGCGGATTCAAGGTCACCCATAGATGAACAAAAGGACCCTGACGAACATGGCGATCGAATCTTGGACGTGCGAATAGAGTCAGTGGAGGGTCGCCAAACAAGGCCAGAGGAGGGGTACAAAGACAAGGACAATAATATAGCTGGAGATGATGAAGACTTTCACGAGGATAACGAGGACTACGGCAGTGTGGACGGTGGCAGCGATGACGTTGATGCTCCTCCGTTAGATCCAATGGAACTACCGTTCGGGCAACAAATCGCTAATAATCGATTCAACGGCATGGGTGCCGAGCGGTCTTCACGGCAGCCATCTACGCGTCCACAAGCTCAAATTGAGACCAACCGCCGGAGCAGTCCAAAGCGTGCGAGTAGTAGGCGGCTGAGGCAAACGTTGGTGGACTTCGCGCACAGCAATAATCCTGTGCCAGATGATAATGAGCTCGATCACATTGTACCCGCCTCTGCTAACAGCGCAGTGTCCTCTCCATTCTTGCCTACTCTACTGTCTCAGTCGCAAAGGATGCGCACTCACAATTTAGAAACGAGTATCGTCGTTGCGGAAGATGACATAGTTGATGCCTACAGACACAGGCATAAACGACAGCCCTCTCGTGAAGGTCATCTGGTTGCAATGCCTACAGTAGAGTTTACGCAAGATCGCGAACTAGCAGAAAAAATGCTGAACCTTTCAATATCGAAGGAAGACTTCCTCGAGATGCGAATCTGCGGTCAGTTCAACTTGGGGTTTATTCTCGTGACACGCAAACGAAAAGGTGGTTCTTTCGATCTTTTCATCATCGATCAACACGCAAGTGACGAAAAGTTCAACTTTGAACGACTACAACGTGATACAGTGATGCAACATCAGCCTTTGGTTGTGTAAGTATTAAAAACGAAGCCAAGGCAAGAAGGACTTGGAACTCCGTCATCAGGTGTGTTCTAGCCTACGACTTGCACAATTACTAATGCAGGCCACGCCGCCTTTCGTTGTCTGTGGTGGAGGAATTAACTGTGCTGAACAATCTGGACATTTTCTCGAAGAACGGTTTCGCCATTGCAGTGGACGGGGATGGGGTGCCTGGCCATCGCGTGATGCTCGAAGGCTTTCCCTATAGCAAAAGCACTGTCTTCGACGAACGAGATCTGAACGAACTTATTCACCTCATAGATGAACAGCCGGGCCAGAAAAATGTTCGCACATCTAAGGTGAGAGCGATGCTTGCGATGCGGGCTTGTAGGTCCAGCATAATGGTAGGTAAACACCTCACACCCCAAACCATGGAAACTGTGGTTCGGCACCTTAGCGAACTAGATAAGCCTTGGAATTGTCCCCATGGGCGGCCAACAATGCGCCACTTGATGACGCTGAACAACTCTCGCGGATTTCAGGCAGATAACTGACGAATCTTTATTACGAATCTCTATTGCTCAAGACGATTCCCAACAACTGAACACTGCAACAAGCAAACGGCCTAGTGATGAGAAGAGAAATTGGCGAATGGCATTGACCCCCTCGAAAACCGCCGTAAGCGAGGCTGGGATGTTATCAGAGGCGTTCCAGCCCCTTTCACGAGTTTAGCACCAGGGCTGGACCTTCTGAATGCAAGCACGCAGGCTAGCAGAGAACCGGTGCCATCTCTGCTTGCGGCAGATATTATGAAGCGACACCAGGTGAGCACGGATCTGGCGGAAGTTCGCAGCGCACGGCACACAGCGATCCTCAACCTCAACAGAGGCCTCGAGCCACTTTTCGTACGCCTTCATGAACTTCCAGAAGTTGCGCATGCACGTGAGAAGAACTTTGTAGTAGTCGCGATACTGGCTCTGCTGCACAGTGACGATGATGTTCCCCGACGCGTGCCCTGTCAGCTGACCGAACGCACCCTCATTCACCAGGGCGTTCGCAGAGGCATCTCCGTTCCCCACTGAATTGCCACCAGCACCTCCATTCACCACGACCCTGCCACCAGCACTTCCGCCCTCGTTCACCACAACCTTGCCACCAGCACCTGCATTCGCAACGGAGTTCCCTGATGCTTGACCGTGAGGACGCTGGTTGATCTGCTTATCGCCGTCGATCGTGACAATCTGGAGCTGAGGTCTGTTGTGGGTATTGCCGCCGTGGTTGACAACGATATTCGTAGGACGCACAGCCTGGGTCACAGTGGTTCCCTGGTGATGCACAACGACGGTGGTCGGAGCTGGAGTGGCCCACTTCGTGATGGTCTGACCATTCTGGGGGACGAGGACGCAGCCGGGACGGCACTCAGGGCGGTAGCACTGGGGCGGGATCACCTGCCAGCCATTAGCATTGGCTTCAGCAGACGCAGTGGCCCAGGCAGAGGCCCACATCGATGCTTGGAATTCAATTCCGATGCTGCCATGAATGACGCCACCAAAACCGCCTCCGGCGCCAGCACCAGCTGAGGCTCCGGCGCCTGCGCTGGCCTGGGGAGGCTGGGTGATAGCGGGAGAGGGCTGAGTATGGGGATGAGCAGTGGTGGGAACAACAACAGCCGGATGGCCAATGGTCTTAGTAACCGTCTGACCACTAGAATGAGGCACAACAATTTGGCCGGGGCGACAACCAGGCTTCCAGCACGCCGGCGGGATTGCCTGCCAACCGTTGACAGAGGCTGACGCAGAAGCACTGGCCCAGGCGCTGGCCCATGCCGTGGCATACGCCTCCACCTTAGCCGAAGCGTTCGCCTCGACCTTTGCCACGGCCTGAGCAGATGCAGAAGCCTGGGCCTTGGCAATAGCGGAAGCCTTAGCGCCACTGTCGGCATGGGCTTCGGCAGCCGCAGACGCAGACGCAGATGCCATAGCGCTGGCAACGATACTGGCAGAAGCTTGTGCCTCAACAGAGGCGTAAGCACTGGCCTGTGCGCTGGCGTAAGCATCCACATTCGCTTCGGCGCCACCTGTGACGACTTCCTTTCCACCGGCGCCAGCATCGCCATGATCCTGAGAATGGCCCTGAGAATGACCCTGGGTGTGGCTTTCGGAATGGCCTTGAGAATGGCTCTGGGTGTGGCCTTCGGAATGGCCCTGAGAATGGCCCTGGGTGTGGCCCTGGGTGTGGCTTTCGGACTGGCCCTGAGAATGGCCCTCGGTGTGGTCCTGGGAATGGCCCTGAGAATGGCCCTGGGAGTGGCCCTGAGAATGGCCCTGGGAGTGGCCCTGAGAATGGCCTTCAGCACCGCCCTCGGCATGGCCCTGGGAATCGCCCTCGGCACCGCCTTCAGCATGACCCTCGGAGTGGCCCTCAGCACCACCTCCAGCACCGCCCTGAGAATGGCCCTGAGAGTGGCCCTCTGCACCACCCTCGGCATGGCCCTGAGAATGACCCTCTGCACCACCCTCAGCATGGCCCTGAGAGTGACCCTCTGCGCCACCGTCGGCATGGCCCTCAGCATTTCCCTGAGCATGACCCTCGGCACCACCTGAAGTATGGCCACCGGCACCACCCTGGGCATTGCCATCGGCACCATCCTGGGCTTGGCCTTCAACACTACCCTCAGCATGGCCGCCTGCGCCTCCCTGAGCATGGCCGTCAGCGCCGTCCTGGGCATGGCCCTCGGCGCCGCCAGAAGCCTGGCCACCAGCACCGCCCTGGGCTTGGCCACCGGCACCACCCTGGGCATGGCTTCCCTCACCTATGGCTTGGCCACCAGTACCGCCCTCAGCGTGACCCCCGGAGCCCCCATGGGCATGGCCATCGACACCGCCTTGAACGTTGCCCCCTGCACCGCCCTGAGACTGACCCCCGGCACCACCTTGGGCGTGGCCGTCAACGCCACCTTCGGCATGGCCTCCTGCACCGCCCTGAGATTGGCCTCCTGCGCCTCCCTGGGCATTACCCTCGGCACCAGCTTCAGCGTGACCTCCTGCACCACCTTGAGAGTGTCCTCCTGCGCCGCCCTGGGCATTACCCTCGGCACCGCCTTCAGCGTGGCCTCCTGCACCACCTTGAGAGTGGCCCCCAACGCCACCCTGGGCGTTGCCCTCAGCACCGCTCTCAGCATGGCCTCCTGCGCCACCCTGAGAGTGGCCGCCCGCGCCGCCCTGGGCATTGCCCTCGGCGCCGCCCTGAGCATTGCCTCCTGCGCCGCCCTGAGCATTGCCACCGGCGCCACCCTGGGCATGACCGTCGGTGCCGCTCAACGCATCTCCTCCGTCACCTCCTTGACCAGTACCACCAGTGCCACCCTGGGCATGACCTTCGGCACCCCCAGTAGCATCGCCACCAGCGCCGCCCTGAGCGTTGCCACCAGCACCACCCTGAGCAAAGCCAGAAGTGCTGTCCCCAGTGTGGCCCTGGTCTTGCTCGACTGCGTGCTGATTCGCATCACCGTTCGTGCCACTCTCGGCGTGGCTGTCAGCATTGGTGCTACTCTCGCCGGCAGCAACACTACGCTTCTGAACATCGTTGACGAAGCGAGGCGAGCCAGCAACGGCTCCAAAATAGTTGGTCAGTTTGTCGAGTTCCTGGCTCACTTCCTGAAGGGAAGCGTTGTCGTTTGTTAGAGCGTCAGCTTGTTTTGATAGGCGCTGGTTGAGCTGATTCGCGACCTCCTCGAAGTTCTCAAAGTCGAGGGCTCTTTTGAACAGCCGCTCGCCAGCAGTCGTGGACATGAGTCCGGCGAGAGCTAAGAGTACGTTAGCAGACTGAAGCTTCATTTCTTTGATTGATAATGATGCTGAGAAATGATACTCTACAGTACGCCACGGTGGTTTGCTGGTTATATAGCTTTCGGAACTCTCTATGCCCTCCCCAGAGTCCCCGACCAATAATCAACCCACAGTTTCAGCGTGGCCCACTCATCCCTCGTGTGCCACTCTCCACCTACTTCATCTTCATCCCAGATAGGTTGGGCGACAACCTCATACAACTGAGGTGGATTCCATTAAGACGCACGACTCTCCCTAGCATGGAATGCTTGGTGCGATGTGAAACCAGGCTAGCTATCTTTATGGCTGTCATCGCTCAATATATCCGCCGAGAGTGGGTCTCGTTTCACGGTAGTGCATGGGGCAGACATTAATCCATGATCGCAAAGCGGGGCCCAGGTTTCGAACTTCTGGAATGGCAGTGGATCAGGGGCAGCAAAATCCGTGACAGGCTCCATCTGGCGTTCGCGTGTCCCCTCGCCGTTGGAGGTCATGGTGGCACTAAATTTGGACAGAACTGTTTGTTAGCCTCTGATGAGTATTGTCTACCTATTCATTAAGCACATTGCTGATTTTCAACATCAGATCGAACAGCTCTAAATGCTCGTCTGCTCCGTCCAAAAGTCTCTTGTCTACCAAAGACAAATGCTGCGCAATGATGTTCTTTTGATGCGCTGTAACGAAGTCGTCCGCTATCAACCGGTCATGGATCTGGCCAACGAGTTGAACCGCGCTCCACCCAGCTAAGACGGTGTCTGTAACAACCTGTTGTATAGCTGCAAATCGTTGTCCGAGAGGTTGGCCAGCGCCTCCACGGACGGCTTGTAGCAAGCTGTCCAATACTGCGTCCGGCACCGTACCAGAAATGTCATCCACCGAGGCCACCGTCACTGGAGATCCATGGGCGTCAGACTCCGCCCCTGCAGCTGAAGACTGACCGTGTAGGCGTGCTGCCGACTGCAAAAACGTGATGGCACGCCGCAGGTCACCACCAGACGCCTGTAACAACCGAGTGAGTACGCTATCATCCTCATATCGCACGTTCTCCGCACCAGCGATGTGGCGTAGTCGTTCCATTGCATTGGACTCGTCGAGGGGCTTGAATCGAAACTTAGCGCAACGGGAAGCCAACGGATCTATGATGCGTGTGACATAGTTGCAAATAAGACAGAATCGAGTGATCTTCGAGTATGTCTCCATTGTTCTTCGCAACGCACTTTGCGCGTCGTTTGTCATTGAATCAGCTTCGTCCAAGATGATGATCTTGAAGGGCGGGCAAGGATACTGCCGTCGCTGAGCCTCCGAGGGAGACACGACGGCCGTTTTGGCAAAATTCTTGACTTTCTCGCGCACAATATTGATGCCTCGTTCGTCGGATGCGTTCAGTTCTAGAACACGCGATTTCATGAGCTCCGGTCTATGTTAGCAGGCTCAAATAGGGTATGAACGAGCAGCCGACACTTACCCAAACAGGTCCCGCGCCAGCGCCAGCACCGTGGAGGTCTTGCCGGTGCCTGGAGGGCCGTAAAAGAGCATATGCGGCAGATTGGACGCTGCCAGTGTCTTCTTCAGGACATTGGTGGCGTGATCCTGCGCTGCCACCTCGTTCAGGTTCCGTGGCCGGTATTTTTCCACCCATGGCTGTAGCTGGTCATTCCGTGGGCGCGCTGCCTTGCTGCTTCCGCTCCGCTTTTGAGGCTGAAAGAAGCTGGCCATGGCTCCTGGTCGTGTTCGTCGCGAAGGGTTCGGCGTCGCGTTCGCCGTCACGTGACAGTGAGGGCTCGCGTTTCACGTGACGTTCCATGCATAAGTGATCACGTGAGACGCCTATGCACAGTCCCGCAAAGAGGCCACAGTGGTCCAGGAATGACAAGTGGGGGGCGAAGGGGGGAGATTTGGACGGCCGATCATGAAAGGGTCGGATTCGACGGGAGAACACGCCCCACATTTTGATGGTAGCGCAATCGTTGCACTTGCGCCCCTGACTGTCTCCATGTCATGGATGCAACGAGAACCACGTGACCTGCAGAGACCTTACTCACGTGGTCTCAAAGCCACGTGACCGGGTTCGCTATCCGATGTGACCTGTCGCATTTACAAGTGCGGGGGCCTGCTCTCGGGGTTCTCGCCTGTGGATGCTCGCGAGCGATTACCGAATACCCGTCAGGAGTGTGCCCTACGCTCTCGAATCTACTGCCATGGGTCGAGGGAAGCCAATCGTTGTGGTTGGCGCTGGAGTGGCCGGGCTGACCACCGCATACCTCCTAGCAAAGGAAGGATACGATGTCACGGTTCTTGGACGGAACTTGCCAGGAGATCTTGATATCAACTACACCTCGCCTTGGGCGGGCGCCAATTGGTGCTCATTTGCAGGCCCCGAAGAGCTCCATCTCCAGGAGTATGACAAACCTGGCTATCATGAATTTCTCCGACTGGCCCGCGAAGTCCCTGAGGCTGGTGTTTGGATCAAAGATAGCTACGAGTACTGGCGCACTGAAAAAGACCGGAAAAAAGATGGCCGTCCATGGTACTGGAACTTTGTTGAGAACTTCCGAGAGCTGAAGGATCCTCGTGACTTGCCTCCGGGCACGATTGGGGGCTTTGCGTTTCGCTCGGTCGTCATCAGCACTCCCACCTACCTGCCTTGGCTCCAAGGCCAGCTGATCCGGCTAGGTGCTACTCTGAAACGCGTCCACCTTAACCACATTCGCGAAGCCAACGACCATCACCACACAGGACAGAAACCGCAAGTCACTGTAAATTGCACGGGGCTTCTGGCACGCGACCTCGGTGGTGTGGCCGATAGCAAGATGTACCCCATACGTGGCCAGACTCTACTTGTTCGCAACTTCACTCACCGCATGGTGGCTGTGAGCTCAGTGCCAGACCATCCTGACGAGCTAATCTACATCATGCCTCGAAAAGAAGGCGGTACCATACTGGGCGGCTGTTACCAAATTAACCGAGACGACCCTGAGCCTGATTACGACCTCTCGAAACGTATTGCAGATCGTGCCGCCGCAATCTGTCCTGAGCTTGTAGCAAAGGGGCCTATGGACATTGTGAGACACAACGTTGGACTCCGACCCGCACGCCATGGTGGCCCTCGTCTTGAGGCTGAGGTCATGGCGGGAGTTGGTCTGGTAGTCCACAATTACGGTGCATCTGGCGCAGGCTACCAATCGTCATACGGAATGGCCAAGGAGGCTGTCCGATTAGTGAACCAGCATATTACTGCCCTTCCGCCCAAACTATAGCATTGTCAATACAATGGAATTTTCTCCCTCGTCCATCGGTGTGACTGAGATACTTGAGCGCAGACGCATCAGTCTGCCTGTCCCATTGAGCGTATTTATTTTTGCGAAGTAGGCGTAATCGTCCGACGTTTCCCTGGTGTCAACGTCCAGTCGTCGACATGTATCGTGGCGTTTAGACCCCGATGGGGCGTGCGAGCTTCAGTCAGCACACTCCGAAATGCAGCCGTGGCTCCACACACTAAATGATTCATCCGTAGAATCTTTAGCATCTCACTGACGCGCAGGTGCCCATCAATGAGATACCTGAAACTGGCTATGCTCGTGTCGGGTTTCATTTCACTCGCCTCGCCATTTGCCAAATTTCTTATAGTCCTCGTAAATCGTGCGGAAGTATGCTCTACCTGAAGCATCGAGCTGAGCATTCACAAGCCTCAAACCACTCTTCCCCAGCACTTCGCAAACGGCATACAAACTAGGAGTCAGAATCAGTCTGACGTCACGAGCAAAGCCTTCGTTCAGTGCAAGCCAAATGTAGGTATTGAGAAGCAAATGGATGTGTTTTCCAACGGTCTGTCTTGTCACACTGCCCGTGGAAATAAGGCCATTTCTATCGCCTTTGCCACCCCGATCGCGCACCGCCTGAGATGGGGGCTCCAAGAGGTTGCTCAGCACCCGAGCAAACGCCTGCGCATTAGCTGTGGATACTTTATCATTCTTTGCGGTTAGTCTCCTGAGTAGTGAGCAATACGAACCCATGACAAGATGATATCTGTTCGTGATACGATGCCGGTGATAAAGCATGATGAGCGAAATGAGCTGCGTGACCTCAATGTAAGCCTCATCATCTACTGTGTTCGCCATCCGTGCCACCAATGCAAAGACCTTTTCAGTGTCATATTGTCCAAGAGATGTTTCTCGCAACCAAAACTGAAGCATCTGGAGCCATAACAACGTTTTAGGCGTGTCTGCATCATCCACCTGGCGTGCCACGCCGGAAACCAAGTGCTGGCTCACAAAGGAGGACACCTCGCGGAGATTACGAGTCATGGCAGCATCCAGCAAGATTGACACTGCCTCATAAGCACCATACTCTCGCACATTGTGAGCAAATGCGTAGCGAAATGTTTCTTCGAAAGCCCGCTCCAAAGCATTGTCGGATGCGAACGCCGCTGCTCGTCGTAGAACGCCCTGCAAGTCCATTTCCTGATTGTCTGCCAACGACCGAAGCAAAATGAACTGAGCAACACAGTCAAGCAATTGTCGATCAGAAGAAGTCAGAACATTATTCAATGCAAATGTCAAAGCCGCGGACTCGACATCGGTGCAACTCGCAATGTCTCCTCCATTCACAGTGGCAGTCAGGTTCTCTAGAAGAGCGCGATGCGTCGTCCGTCCTTCACGACTGTCGACAAATTCTGAGAAGGCCTCAAAAAATTGTCGTCGACCAGTGTAAGTGAACGTATCATGCTTTGCAGCTGCTGCCACGAGGCGCTTGGCGAGACCATCGAGAGAGACTATTTTGTCTAGGCCCTCAACCTCAAAAGCAACGAAGCTTGTCCAAGTGTCGGATGAACCGGCCATTTTGACGAAGGCCCTCAAATACTCTTCAGTTGATGCGTTGCCACTCGTGACGTGGTGCCGAATTACTAACCGCACCAATGTCCGCGGGCATCGAACCAAAACATTTGGATCGGTTTCTACCCTGGACGAGAATGTCGGGATCTGAAGAAGGTACAACACGTCGTCCCAGCGCGCTTCACGGGTAGCGGTGTCAGCCCACTCCACGCGCATGGCACGAGAGAGGCATTCGATGGGTAACTTCCGAATTTCTGGGTTGGAAACAGACCGCAGAAGGCTGTGCATAATCGGACTGAGTTCTTGAACCAATGGCGAATAAAGCATTGCATCTTGTAACGATGCCTGAATATCACCCATGTCAAGCGAACCATTGTCAAGTGCAGCCGCTAATGTTGGCGCCCAGCGTTCTACTCGAGCACTTGCCATTGATTTAAGTGCCGGTTTCAATAAAAGGAAGTTGTCACCCCCACAGACCTCTGCCAATCTGAAGGCTACATTTGCTGCATCAGCATCTGGACCCTTTTTCATTGCTTTCTTGAGTGGCTTCAGGACGCTCTTCGCCGTTTCTTGCACCAGGCTCACATCCAAGCACCATGCGGAGTACACGAAGCTCCAATTACTCGGGTGTGATATGACTGCCTCGATGAGGGCCTCGCGCAGGGGTTCCGAGACACGAAAAGCATGATTTCGTGCTTTTTCGATGAGCAAGCTTCTTGCCAAAGTGATTTGCGCCACCTCTGCAACTCCTTTCTTGAATAGTGTAACGAATTGATTCTCGGAGAGAGACCCGGCCGTGAACTCAGCAACAGAATCAATTTCCTCCATCCAGCATCCGTCTGGCCAGGCCGCGAACAGGCTGGGCAATTCACGAGCTCTCCGAAACCCTTCGACGACGAGACTAGGGTCGACTGTCCTGGAAAGAAATAGATCATCACGGTGTTTCAAAGCCAGCTCAGGCTCAAGCTGGAGCAACGAGTTGACCACGCGAGAATTAGTCTTGAAGGCATCGGCCGCCAGTGCATTGAGCGTTTCACTGCTGGGGGTAAACCTCAACTCTCGTGCCACTTCCAGAACCTGGCTCACATCGTCTGCACGCTTTGCTACTTGTTCGAATAGTGCCTGTTTGACGGACGTATCTAGCACGGACGACGACAATGCAACCCGGAGGAGGCCAATGGAAGCTTTTGCACCCGGCAATTTTTGTACCAGGGCGGTGATATCGCACGTCGCCGAATCAAGTACGAATGTAGATATACAACGTTCCGCAAGGCGAAAAGAAGGTCCATCATCATTCAACAGCTTCAACGCGGCATCGAGACATTGCTCCAGGAAACCTGATTGCATCTTCTTGCTAATTGAGCCTCTCCCATAGAACGACCGATCAAGAGTCCCATTCAGCAGCGTTGCCAATCGACTGCTGACTGAACAGAGGGGTATAGCTGATGCTAGGAAGGGTACTAGCTCCTCGTTCGAAGCCCGCAGATCCAGGCTAGACCAGAAATCGCAAACGGCTTCCAGTGTATCGCCGTCAGCAGATCCTGGCTCGCGAAAAAAGAGTGAAAAGATATCCAAAAAGCGCTTGGTGCCGTGGATCCGTGCTCTTGTGTGTGCATCAGCGGCATCCCAAATCTCTCGTCCGAGTTTCCACACCCTAGGATCGGCCCGGCTCTCAACGTTCTCTGAAGCAGACATCCTATCTGCCCACCATTCTAATAGGAAAGCTTCCTTTCGTGGCAGATAGGTTGGCAGAGTGCCGCGAAGGAGCGATTCGGCGAAACCAGCCAGCTCCTTTGGCGAAGAGCCTTTCGCCCGGAGCTTCCTAGTGACATCTTCAGATCGAAGGAATTTCCGAACGCTAGAGACAGCTGTAGTGTTTTCGGCGGTCTCAGAGGGCCGCTTCCGCTTCTTCGGTGGCATCGCTTGACAAACGCGACTGCATGGGCCTGAAAAATTCTGAGCCGCACAGAAAATTACGACCGCCGAAGAAATGTCGAGCAAGGACGCTGAGGAGTTGGCCCTCGAGAAGGCCGTTTTCGGCGATCATGAGGGCTTCACTAGCAGCCTACGACAGCTTGAATCGGACTTTGAGTCTGATTCTGACCGCGATGTACTACCGGATCAGTTGGAGGATGAAACAGATGCCAGGGACCTCGACGATGAGCAGCTCTTCATGGTCGACCAAGGAGATGAGAGACCAATGGATGTAGACTCTGAGGAGGCGTCGCAACCATCCGATTCGGAACGGCTTGAAATTCATGGCGGCAAAGCAGCGTGGATCGACTCTGACGACGAAAAACTGAGTGTTTCTCTCGTCTCCTCGGATAGACTGAAGAAGCTCCGTAAAACGGAGGCCGACACTCACGTCAGCGGAAAGGAGTATACACGGCGGCTACGTCAGATGCATCAAGCTGTCTATCCGCCACCACGATGGGCTGAAGGTGAACAAGAAAGTAGTTCCGACGCAGGATCTGACGACGAGCGACAACAAGACACGCCGAGGAGCGATCCTTTGAAAGCAATACTGGCAACAATGGGGCGTTATGCAGCAGCTGGCAAATCGAGACTTCTACCACAAGGTACGCTCGACATTTCTAGGGTCAAAGACGCCAATGCTGGTCTGGTGGCCAAAGCGGCCATCCAGTGCGTGTGTTTTCATCCGACACACCCTCTCTTGCTGACTGCGGGCTATGATCGAAGTCTACGGATCTACCATATTGACGGCAAGAACAACGCTGTTGCAACAACTCTTCATGTTCGAGAGAGCCCGTTCGATACCGCGTTGTTCTCGGCAGGTGGCTCGCGAGTATTTGCTGGTGGCCGTCGGCGGTACTTGTACTCGTGGGACATCGAAAATGGCACAGTGGACAAAGTGTCGCGGCTCTACGGCCATGGCGAAAAGCAGAGGTCGATGGAGCACTTCAAACTGAGCCCATGCGGGCAATGGCTCGCTCTTGTGGGATCCAAGGGCTGGGTCAACATACTCTCCACCGCAACGGGACAGTGGGCAACAGGCGCGAAAGTGGAGGGTCTCCAAGTGGCCGATATTGCCTTTACTCGAGACTGGAGCTTGATCATCGCCAACACTGGGGGTGAAGTATGGGAATACGACCTCAAAAACCAGAAGTTCGTCAGTCGGTGGGCAGATCAAGGAGTCATGGGCATTACAACGGTAGCGGTGGGCGGCCGTGGCGATAAATTCGTTGCGCTTGGTGCTAGCAGTGGCTTAGTAACAGTATACGATCGGCTCAACATCCTCCAGACTGACGCTCACGCGGCTGAGCCAATTGCGACGTTGAGTAACCTCACAACAACCATTTCGAGCCTTGAGTTTTCCGCGGATGGCCAGCTCTTGGCCATGGCGTCGCGCGGTAAGAAGGATGCTCTCCGGCTAGTTCACGTGCCGTCTTTCACAGTATTCAGGAACTGGCCGACGAGTGGCACTCCGTTTGGCATCATCACTGCGCTTACGTTCTCGCCTGGCACGGAATTTCTTTGTGTCGCCAATCAGGCTGGTATGGCACGTCTGTGGCGCCTCAATCACTACACACAATGACTGTATATTAGCATAATGTCCCTGACCCGTTCATACCGCCTTTGATCAACCTCTTTGACTGTGCCATTTTGGGTGTGAACCCTAACCCTGTGAGCCGCATGAAATATCACGAAACGTACGTGACACGTTTGACGTCCTGACATCGCAAAATGTCGGCAACCGTGGCAGTAGGGCCGCCTAACCTGGACGAGGTGCCGAAGGACGTGCTGGCAGTCGCCAAGTTCCTCCGTCATCACAAGCTGTTGAAACAACGCCATGGTCTTTTCAACGGAAAGCGCCAGGACTTCTTCAGAGGTGGGTTCGCGGTCGATTCAGGCTATTCAATGGAGTATTGACACAGTAAAGCGGGCGGTGCGGGCACTGAACAGCGATGAGTACAAGAAGAAGGCCGGGCGGACAAATAGCCTACTCCCGGCCATCACCAACGACCAAGAAGCAATTAACGTCTTTCGGCAGATGCCTCTCAACCGTCTGGCGTTCCGTGTCAACAAGCTGAGCTCTGAGGAGGCTGCGCAGCTTGGCCAGAAGCCTGGCAAGGGTGTGCCAGTACTTCAGATTCACGGGTCTCAGGAATTTGGTCCAGACATGTATTACTGCTGGATGTATGAGCCTGTCTCGGCGATGAGCTACGTCTACTCGGCGCTGGCCGTGGGCGGCATTTTCGCAATTGTGCTGTTCCCGCTTTGGCCCATCCAGGTCAGAATCGGCGTGTGGTACCTGTCCATGGGTATGCTGGGTCTGCTGGGTGTGTTCTTCGGTCTGGCCATTGTCCGTCTAATCCTGTTCTGCTTGACCTATCCTTTCATTTCGCCGGCCCTTTGGCTTTTCCCGAACCTCTTCGAGGACGTTGGCTTCGTGGACTCGTTCATCCCGGTATACGGCTGGCACGGCCAGAGCTATCTGCCGAAGCCGAAGGGGAAGAAGAAGAAGAAGAAAACCGCTCAGCAAAAAAATGGAGCATCTCAGAGCGGAATGCCTGCGGTTGACCAGCTCATTGGTGCGAGCGGTCAGGCCAATAACCCGGAGGTGATGCAGGCGGCAGAGAAGCTGAAGGCATCGCTGGAGCATCTCAATATGATTGCCACCGGCAAGGCTCAAGAAAGAGCGGCTAGCACTGAAAAGCAAACTGAGGCTCAAGATGCGTCACCAAACCCTGCCACACAGGCCACTCGAGAGGAGATGGCTGCGCGACTCACGCAGCTGCAGAAGCAGCTCGCAGACGTCACGAAAGTACGAACATCAAATCCCCCACCCGCAGAGGAAGTGCCTCCGGTTCATTCTTCTGAGCCGACATCTGAAAAAGCCAATGCTGCAACATCTGCCACAGAAGAACACACCACCCGCCCGCGGCGCGTGGTGACACTGGAGGACGACCAAGAGGAGTGAAGCGGCAAAAGAGGTGACGAAAAGCTCGCCATACTAATACAATACATTCGGCAATAAATAGTTGCGCTAAATCTGGCCGTAAAGATAGCTCTCCCGGTACCGGGCCTGCTTCACTCCTTCGTCCGTCTGCAAAATGTCCTTAACCAGGTTGGGTGGCTCCAACCCAAGTTTGTTGGCCCGTTGCCACCGCTCTAAGCGGGTGAGGCCCGCGACCGGACCGTACTTGGAGGTGAAGTCAAAGTTCCGCAGGATCTTCTCGACAGTGTTTAGCGACTCTTGGTGAACTGGTTCGGAGATGTTGCCTGCTGTCACTTCCTCCAGATACCGCACGTACTCGGGTCTGTCGACATCTAGATGGCTCCGGTTAGGCTCGGGTGACGGCTCTCGGCTCGGCGTCTGGCTAGTCTCCTCGTCTTTTTCCACTGGCGATGGCACATCCGTTACTGTCAGCGCGGGCCGCTCCTTGTCCTGGAGCTTGTTCAGGCGGTCACCAACGAGCTTGCCGCTGCGGAATCCTTTTGACGCGCCGAAGCTGTCTGTCAGCTTCCGCTGTGCGGGCCTCGCTTTCGCTTTCGGTGGCATTGGTCGTCGTTTGTTGGTGTGGCGAACTCAGTGTTGTGAATTGCCGTTTTCGTACGCTGATGCGGCGCAGCTAAGTCACGTGAGTCCAATGTTGTGAATTGCCTTTTTCGTACACGTGTGCGGCGGCGGACGTGTGGCACGTGACATTCAGTGTGGAGAACCCAGGAGGAGTGACCGCGAAAGAGAGCAGCGGTCGCTGGAAGGCAGCTGCCCAGCCCTCGAGACTCTGTAGTGGACACAGAGCGTGGGGCAACTGTCGAGGCGGCTGGCGATGATGTCACGCGGGACACGTGCGCCGCATGCAGGCAACAAATTTCCCGTGCCGGGTCGCCACGGCTGACCACCGCCATGAACCTGAAGCGAACCGGCCTGGGGCTGGTCCTGGCCTACGCCGGGTACAGTACCTATGTGCAGTGGTGTACCAGCTATGAGATCAAGGAGCGCGAGCGGCGGAGAGCGGAAGCCATGAAACAGCATGATGCCGACAAGAAACGGCTTCATCCCTCGATTCAGTTCCAGACACTCACTGTCGGCGGCAGATTTGCCAATCCCTTCATACAATATCGCCACCAGACCATATTCGAGTTCGTCTTCTGCCGCGTCGCGGAGCTATTCTACCCTGCGCCGCGTGGCGGCCTGCCTGTAGATCGTGAAACGATTGCCCGTCTCCTGCCCACACGGCGTCCTGATTTCGACCTTCTATTCAAATCATCTGGATCGTATCTTGTGGGCTCATACACTGACTTTGCGCGCAGCTCGGTAGGACAGAGCGCGGCGGAGGTTGGCAGTGCATCAGATTCGTTCGTGAAGTTGCCGCGGTTCTCCACGCAGGATCTCAAGGACGGCGCCTCGCTGCCGCCGCCCGAGGAGCGCCTTACGCTAACCTGGCTCGGCCAGAGTTGCGCGTTTGTACAGATCGCAGGCATGAACCTCCTTACTGATCCCCTCTTTGGCGAGAATCTAGTGAACAACTTCATTGGGCCCCAGCGGCTGGTCCCGACACCGTGCCAGCTCGAGGAGCTCCCCAAGCTCGATTTGGTGCTTGTTTCGCACGATCACCCAGACCATCTGGAACTCCCCACGGCCAAAAAAATTGGCAACACGGCTCTCTGGGTGACACCACTCGGGGTTCGCAAGCATCTTGCTCGCAAAGGTATCCACAACGTCGCCGAGCTAAACTGGTGGGAAAAAATGACAATTCCCGGCACAGATCCAGCCGACCAGTGGGAAATCTGCTGTCTTCCAGCGATGCATTGGTCCGGCCGTCGCATGTACGACTCCAACCAAACGCTATGGGCATCTTTCATGGTGCTAAAGGCTGGGAAACCTGTGTTCTACCACGCGGGTGACACCGGCTACTCTCCTGAGCTGTTTAAAGGCATCAACGAGGTGTTTGGTGGCCAGGAGTGCGATGTCGCGATGCTCCCCTGCGGAGCCTACACTCCGCGGTGGCACCTGCGCTCACAGCACATTGACCCAGCCGAAGCTCTTGCAGTGATGCGTGACATCAACGCACGGAAGGCCGTTGGTGTGCACTGGGGCACGTTCATCATGTCCGAGGAGCCCTTCCTCGAGCCAAAAGAGCTCCTGGAGAAGCTAGCCAAAGACGAAGGTCGGGAACAGGACGTTATTGCGCCGGAATTCGGCCAGACCCTCGTGTACCGCATTGGCGGCTCGAGTCCCGGCAAGTCCGCTGACGGCCCAACTCCGATCCGGGGTGGCAGCACCCTGCTCATCGAATAGACTTTAAGATATGTGCATTATGAGAATCTATGCTTCTTCTCAGCATGGTGCTACTCGAATAGGAAATACATGAAGGTTATGATCGTCTATGCTCTTTCGTTCGTTACTCATCCAGTCGCCGTTTGAAGGCCTCGAACTCGTCATCCTTAATTGTGTACGAGTGCTCTTTTGTCGGGAAGGCGCCGCTGCGCACCTCATCGTGAAAGCGGCGAATCGCGTTGACATTTGTGTCGAGGTAGTTTGCGTACTTCTTCACAAACTTGGGTGTGAAGGTGTCAAATCCGCCTAGCATGTCAAGCTGAACAAGCACCTGGCCAGACGTCTGCGGCCCAGCACCTATGCCAATGGTAGGGATGCTAAGTTTGCTGGTAATGACTTCGCCAACCCGGTCGGGTACTGCCTCCAGAACAGTAGCGAAACAGCCAGCATCCTGCAGAGCGAGAGCGTCGTTCAGAACGCTTTCTGCCGACTGAGCAGTCTTTCCCTGGACCTTGAACCCACCAAACGACGCCTGGCGCTGGGGGGTGAGGCCCACGTGCCCCAAGACGGGGATACCAAATGTTGTCAGCCGTTTGATCGTCGGAGCCAGCTCGCGACCGCCTTCCAGCTTGATTGCCTCGGCGTGGCCCTCTTGGACCATGCGAATGGCCGACTGGACTGCCTGCTCCGGTGACACCTCGTAGGTGCCGAACGGGAGATCGGCCACCAGAAACGCTCCTTTGACGGCACGGGCAACAGCCCGCATGTGGTAGATCATCTCCTGCATCTCGAGCTGGTTAGTGTTCTCATAGCCCAGCGCCACCATGGCCAATGAGTCGCCCACGAGGATCATGTCGACGCCGGCACGGTCTGCGAGAAGGCCCGACATGTAGTCGTGCGCGGTCATGACAGAGATCTTGTCGCCGTTGCGGTAGAGCTTTTGGAGGTCGCGAACCGTCATCTTCTTGCGATGTGCCCGGGCCTCGTTGACGTCATTGTAGTGGCTCCGTGCCGCCGGGGTCACGTGGAGGCTCCGTGTCACGTGGCCTCGGCACAGCATGGCGGCGGCCGGGAGGCCGCCTGCCGCCTGTCTGAGGCATGATCGTGTCAGCATGGTGGTGCTTGCTGAACCCGTCGCCCTGGGGAGCCTCCACCGTATAAGAGCGTCGTCGGAGGTCGGTGACTCTGAAAAATTCGGCAAATCCGTCGGGCCGAGCTCGGCAGGTCACGTGGCCAAGTCAGGTGACGGGCGTCGGGGTTTGCGTGTGGCTAACGCCGGGCCGGCCGCAGTTAAGGGCCGCTACAGCCGCCGGCCCGTCCCGGCCCGCGGAACGGCATGGACAGACCCGGCCCGGAGCGGCGGCGACCGGCGCACGTTGTGCGCTTGTCAGGGCGCCCGCCTTGGCCAGCAAGCCACAACGGTCGTGCATGTTTCACGCACTCGGTGCCGGCATCTATATAAGAACGTCATCACGTCGGTGACCGGACGTAAATCGTAAACACCAGACACAAACCTAGGCATCATGAGTCTGTTTAGCTTTGGTGTGTGCTCGGGCGTGTACGCCACACACGCTCCGGCAACCGTGTCACTGCCGTTGCGCAGCCACGGGCTCAAACTGGACTACACCATGGACGGTTCCTACAAGAGCAACGCTATGAACGGATCCGCGAACGGCACGTCTGAAAAGGACGCTCATGCCACCTCTGCCGTCGCCGACCCCGAGGCGAAGGCCATGAACGGCACAGTCAAGCCTGTCCCTTCCGGTTCTTCCACCCCTGGGCCGTCCATCCGCCTGCACAACCTCATGGAGAACGTGCCGAGCCTCAAAGGCGGAAGCACCTGGTGGGCAAACCCCCTCCTCGGCAACGGTCACCTCCAGACGTTTTATGCCGCAGCCGGGAACTTTGAAGACCGAGACAAGGTCTACTACGCGCGACGGCTGATCACGTTTGACGACGGCGCCCAGGTGTCGGCAGACTACGCTACCGCACCGCCACGTACCGAAGCCGAGTGGAAGGAAGCTGTCGCGTATGCTCCGGAACCTGACCTGCCGCGCTACCCTCCTCGGACCCGATACATGACCCCCGAGGAAGTGGCCAAGGACCAGTCCGAAGACACCAAGCCCATGGTAATCTTCCTCCACGGCCTCAGCGGTGGCTCCCATGAGTCGTACGTGCGTGCCGTAGTGGCAAAATGTGCGGAACGAGGCATGGAATGCGTGGTGCTCAACAGCAGAGGATGCGCTCGAACTCGCATCACAACACCTCAGCTCTTCTGCGGTATCTGGACCGATGACATCCGCCGCTTCATCAAGGAGCTTCGCAAGCGGTACCCAAACCGGCCGTTCTACGCCGTAGGCTTCTCACTGGGTGCGTCGATTCTTGCCAACTACCTTGGCCAGGAGGGCGACCACTCCGGCCTTCAGGCTGCCTGCGTCGTTGCTGATCCGTGGGATCTGAGTGATTCCAACTACAGCCTTCATTCGTCGTGGCTGGGTCGTGAGGTGTACAGCGCCACTATGGCTAAGAACCTGCGTCGTCTCATGAAGAACCACAAGGATGTTCTCGCCCAACGACCGGACTTTGACTACTCGCACGACAACAAAATCAAGTACATTGTCGATTTTGACGAGACGTACACCGCGCCGCTTTTCGGGTTTGATACAGCTGGCGACTACTACCGCCACGCTTCGTCCGTTAACCGCCTCATGACTATCCGCACCCCGACGCTCGTCTTGAACGCTATTGATGACCCCATTGCATCCGGTCGCTCCATCCCTTACAAGGAGGTGCAAAAGAATCCGTTCGTGTACATGCTCACTACGGACTATGGTGGTCACCTGGGCTGGTTTGAGGCAAATGGTAGTCGATGGTTCCCTGGCCCCATCGCCGACTTTTTTCAAACATTTTACGAGAATGTTGACAACAAGCGGGCGATCACCGCCCCTGAATTTGTGCGCCCGGTGCGCCGCTTCAAGGGCGATCGTCTCGCTTACTAGACTGATAGAACTGATAGACTGTACAATAGCATCACCATAATCATCATCATCATGAACATTTAATTAATGCAAATAAACACCTTCTATGCACATGGTCAAGCCCAGGCTGTGATGGGCTGTGAAGCATTGGCAGCAGCCTCTGGCTCTATAACCTCTAGCGACTTCGAGCTGACCGACTTGCTCTCATCCGAACCTTTCTGCCACAGAGTGTCGAGCGGCTGTGACATTGCGCGGCTGTTCATCCGACGGCGGTTGAGGCCACCCCGGGACAATAGTACTTTGGAATCGGGCCGTCCCTTTGAACTATCCGACCTGCTGAGGCGACTACTGCGTCGCTGAAGTACCTCTAGCTCACGGCACATGTCTCTCAGCAGAGCGTCATTTGCAGATGAGTAACGTGCTTTCGGGGTAGGTGGCAAGGGCCGAGGATGGGACGGTGAGGATGCACTTCGCGAACCATCTGTTCTCATCACAATGCCAGCCGGCGACTTGAGCCCTGTGGGCACATTCCCGCGATAGCCATTGCCATCGTACATGCTGATACTGGGCGGAGTTGTCAAGTATTTCTCGGATATGAGCTGGCCGTACTTTTGCGCAGCCGCATTGTAGTTGTAGCTCTGCAGCGGACCGGGGCCTTCTTTGCCACTCTTAGTCGACGGCGAATAGTAGGTAACCCAATCACTGCTTCGGGTTGATCCCTCGCGCTGAACGTTGCCATAACGCTGCGGAGAGTAGTAATAGCCTGAGTAGGCTGGAGACGCCCCTGGGATTTGAGGAAGTGGTCGGGGTCGATCACGTTCCTCTGCGTCGCCATCAATATCGTGGGAATCATCGAAGCCGGGAGAGCTAGCTTCCGAAGGAGACTCAAACGTCGTGGCGGTGTCCATCGACGATGGATAGCTGCGCAGCGATGACGAATCATATGCGCTGTCACTGCTCGAAAACTGCGCCCTGTAGTAAGCCTCCTCTTGCTCCTGCTCCCATCGGCGGATTTCGTGGCCAAGCTGAATGCGAATTGCCACTGCACGCCTTAGATATGCACTCCATGTGTTGACAAAGGCCAACACATTCTCCACGGACATGTCTGAATCCGAAGTCATGTCGCTCAGTTCTGATAGTACGCTGCGGACGCTCATCGCAGAGCTGCGTCCGCTACGGCTCCGTCTGGAGCCACGCGTGGAGCGACGACTCAGCGACGAACCTAGCTGTACACCCGGGTGTGCCTGCGGAAATGCTTGCTCGCGAGTGAGAACTGGCAAAAGTGCGGTTGGGCGACGCCGCAACGACGTCCGTCGGCGTACCGAGCGGCGATAGGCAGGGCGACGTTCTCCCTCGTCAGACGACGCACCACGTACGGGATCCGTTGCCACGCGCCGGATAGGTGTCCGGCTGGCGTTCTGAGCAGCAGGCGTAATGGTCGTCGCTGATCGGAAAACGTCAACCGATGAACCATTGCTGCTGCTCTTTGGAGAGGTGTCGATCGGTGTCGCCTGGCCTCCCTTAGCTACCGCCGCAAGCACAGGAACACCAGCGGACGAAAGGGACCGGTCCGACACGCTTTCAGGAATGGGTGAGATGGGCGTTGGTGTGCTTCGAACCGGGGTGCGGTCTATACGATGTTCAGACCGCATTTCTCCTCGCTCAGGAGTAGTGACGGCGGCAGATGCCAGTGCAGCAGATGGCGGGGTGGTACGCTCGACCGGCGACTCTGCCACTGTGTGTGGCGGCGTAGGTGGCCGCTGCGCATTGAGCTGAGCCAACGCGGCGGCCTGAGCACGCGACTTGTCCGATGCATACGAGTCCCGGGACCCAGATGTTTCCGGGTAGTGCTGGAGGGCAGCGGCTCCTGTGGCTGGATAAGACGCTGGCCTAGATCGCAAGCCGTCGCTGTATAGGTCCCCACCATCCGATGAGACTTTAGTGAGCCGCTTCCACTCGGTAGAGTCGTTCGAATCGGTGCGAGACTCATCCATTGAGCTCTGGGTCATGTAAGAGTGGCGTTGGCCAGCGCGAGATGTTCCACTATAGCGCTTGCTGCTACGGCGGCTTGGTCTCTCGCGGTAGTCCCAGTCAAACTGCCGGAACTCCTCGACAGCCCCGGCCGAGCTGGTCGTTCCGGCGCGCTGAAGCGGCCTCTCTTGGGCGCTTGTCACTGGAGCCTCGATTGTGACCGGTGGCGGGGCAACGACGGAGGTAGTTGACGGAGGAATTATACCGATGGATGGTGGAAGACCAATCCGCGAGCCAGGCAACTGCTGCAGCGGCGGGAGTTGCGGTGTAGTGTTGTGTGTGGTTACTTTGACTGGCTGGATAGATTTTCCTTGCAGTTGCTTCATGAGTTTTGCAAACCTGATATCAGGATGGAGGCCGCTGCCTGCCTGAGTTCCCGTCAGGGATTCTGGTGCACCGGGATGACCGCCTCCAACTCCAGGCACCGCCGGGACGTCCTGATGCACGTCCACAGATCGGACCTTTGGCCTCAGCTTGAGCAGATCCCACTTTTTCATGAGTGTGAATTCCGAGTTTGGTGACCCGATCTCAAAGCTCATCTGCCGCTCGACTTCGTCCTTGGTCCGATACCTGATGCGGTCGTGGGGCGAGTCGCTCCTTCGAGCGCGCAGTCGCCACTTAGGTCGCACGGCCTTCCACCGGTTCCTTGCCACCAAGATGATGCGCTTGATATAGTGCGGTCGGTGGTAGCCGACGGTGCGCGGGCCGTGGCTGCCAGAAAATACTGATGACGGTCCCGTTTGTTGTGTGTGTTGGTAAACATTCTCCCTGGTCATAGGCGTCACGCCAGCTGGTGCGCTCTGAGCGGGCTCCTCGCGGATGGAGTGGATAGAGTTGCCGCGCCTCAGCGAGTCGACTCTGCGGATGCTGTTCGAGCGCACGCTGCCTCCTGCCCGCGAGACCGACGGTGTGGCGGACAGGACACGTACCACGCGCGATGGGCTCCGTCCCAGCTTTCCGGAGCTGTTGCTGAGCGGATAGCCGTGGCCACGAACGCTGCCAGCACGGCCAAGACCAGAGATGCCCAGGCCAGAGGTGGCGACCGACCCGCTAACTGGAGTGCCAATGCGTCTGTTTGCGCCGACACCGTCTACTCGGTAGTGCACGCCCACTGAGCTGAGGCTGCGGCCAGCGCTCGACGGGCCGCTGGGACGACGAGCATCTGCCAAGTGCACAGGGACAGGAGGGCCGCCAAAAGGGACGGTGCCCTTTGGCGGCCTGACAAGCTTTGTACGAGTGCCTTTTGCTTGCTGTAGCATGTGGCGCATGCGGGACAGCCCACTGCGCTGCGATGAGGGCTTGATGCTGGGCTCTGACGGCGGCGCGGGGTTGGCACTCGCAACGCCAGCCTCGACAAGGTTGCGTTGGAACGTCTCCTTGAGCGACATCTGCGGCGGTTGTGGCAAGTGGGTGGCGGTATTGGTCCTCGACTGGACTGGTGAGGGCACCTGTGCTGCGCTCTGGGTCTGGCTCGGGGTCAGCGAGACGTCTCTAAGCTGCGACGGAGAGGTGTAGCGGATAGGGCTCAGAGGAGGGGTTGTGGGGTCCTCCTGAGCGCCGAGGATGTTGGCGTAGCTCGAGGTGGCGCTGCTGGGGTATCTCGGTGTTGGCGCATGGATTTGCGGCTCTGGCGAGGGTGGTTGCTGTGCCTGGCTTGGGACGGCCGGGGCCTGTGCAGGCGGGGCTTGGGCGTCCATGGCCTCGGTGGGGGGTGAGGGCAGTTCCTTGTTGAGGTTTGAGCTGGCGAGGGGCCTGAGCGCCGGGGCAGCGTCGTCAGCGGCACGAGGCATAGCAGAGGTCCGCTGGTGCCGTTGTGGCTCTGCAGAGGGAAGGAGGCTTCGCCGCTTGAGGTTGGCCTTGAGGCGGTCCATTGAGAATGAATGTGTGTATGTCTGAAAGAGAGGAAGCACTGCCGCCTGCGAGATATATCACTCTGAGGGAGTGGCGGGCCGTGACACCCAGCCTCCTCGGCGTAGGGGCCCGTTGACGAGGTGAAACAAACGGGGAGGCTTGTGGTGCCGATCTTGCAGGCGTGTCGGGGCTAGGCGGGGACGAGGCCTGGTTTCCGGGTGGACGGACGTAGTGGAGGGCTGGGAAGGGGCTTTGGACTGCGTTTGCCGGGCCTGGAAGGGGGAAGACGGCGGCGTGGTGGTTGGACAGTCGGGTCTCGTCAGCTTTTTCACGCTCCGAGGAGCCCCGCCCTACCAAGCCCCGTGCATAAGGGCGGCATTAGCGCCGCAGAGTTCCCGCGTGTCCGGGTAACGTGACCTGCATACGCGCCAGCCATCTTGCCGGATCGGGTAAAAACCCATTCAGGGGCTCCACCGCCGCGCCGGGCCGCATGGCTTGGCTGATGGTGTGACGGTGGCCGCGTCGGCAGGGCTACGTGGCCGTTGGGCTGCGTTTGTGGCCGGCCGTCATTCGCAGCGTCCTGTCCGGCTGTCGTAGCGTTCTGTGCGGCCGTCGTAGCGTTCTGTGCGGCCGTCTGTCGCTGCGTTCTGTCCGGCCATGTGCCGTAGTGTTGTGGTCGACAGTGATGCCTAGCGTCCGTCCGACCGTCTGTCCGACTGTCATGACCAGACACGGTAGCCTGTCCAAGCTCGACGCCAGCTTCTCGCTGGGCCAGCCCAGCGCCACCGGCACCGCCATACAACCGATGCAAGCCACCAGGCGCACTACCCCCACTATCAACTGCCACCGGCCACTCGCACGGTTGAACACAAACCAAATACACAGCCAAACACAAACCACCAGATACATTATAGTGCAAAATGCAATCGTACAAATCAAAATCCAAAATCACATCTTCGAGCAGCAGTCGGGCTTCGCATCGCTGTTGTTGGGGATGAGCGTCGACTGGTTGAACTTCTGGTTCGACTGCGGCACGTCGAGCGCAGGGTTCTTCTCAAAGAACCCAGACGGCTTGAGATGGATGGTGTGGATCTCCACAGGCATGACAGGGAAGTCCTCGGGACGCGGGTTGTGGGTGAAGCCCATAGTGGCCCACAGCACAAAGTCGTCGTTGCGGACGTTGTCCTTGCCGTTGGCCCAGTCCGCAATACCGGTGCAGCCCTGCGACTGGTTGGTGAACTCGCCAGCGGCGTACAGCTGGTCGTCACGGTACTTGGTCACCCACAGGGGCTTGGTGGCGAACTTGGCACGGCGCACGTTGAACGACTCGGGGTCAGCGATCAGCATCTGCGAGGGCGGGACAATCACCTTGTAGCCGACGGGCTGCTTCGTCACCTCGTTGATCTTGTTCTCGTTGATGATCTTGAACTCGCGGTTGACGTGAGGGTGCGTGTCAAGACCGCCGCTCTTCTCAACGTGGGTGGTCTCGGCAGTCCAGCCAACCTTGTACGGGTTGAGATCCTTGTCGTACGGCATGGCGATCGAGTCCTGCTGGATCAGAGTGTTCTTGTGGCCGTCGATGGCAGGGTCGATGCGGAACGACAGCAGATGCTGGTGGTACGCAGCCATGACGCCGGGGCCAACGATGGTGCCCCAGGGAACAGTGACGCCGTCGTCGATGGGCATGGTCGACAGAATACCAGTGGCACGGACCTGGATGTCGATGTTGCCTGCCTGGTCAAAGATGTACTCAATGATGTACTCGTAGTTGGCGACGGTCGCAATGGTCTGGAGGACGAGCTCACGCTTGCGGGCAACGAACGCCTTGTTGTTGCGGAAGTTGAGGTGCTTGAACAGAAGGCCATGGTCCTGCTCGTGGAGGCAGACAATGCTCTCGCACAGCACGGGCTTGCCGCTCAGGGCGGGGCGGTACCAGTCAAAGTAGCGGATGTTGCCCAGGCAGTCGCAGCCGAGCTTGAGCTGGTTGGCGGTGAAGCCAAAGCCGACATCACCGAGGTCGAAAGCCTGCTTGCGGTGGTAAGGGCGGCGGGGGTCACCGTAGGGCACAGTCATCTCGGAGAGCGAGATTCTGTAGAACACATCGCGACCGTCATAGGTGATGTTGTAAAGCACGAGGCCCTCACGGTAGTTGAGGCCCACGCGGAAGCGCCACTTCTGCCACTGAACGAGGTTGCCGTCGGTGGTGAAAGACGCGCCCTCGGGCTGCTGCACAACGTAGGGCTTGAGGTCAGTACGGGGCTTCTCGGGGATGAGGTCGTGGTGGTACTCGACACCCTTGTACATGCGGTACTTCTCCGTTTCGGTGGAGAAAGTGTGGTCGGCGCCGCCCGGCAGCCAGTCCATGCGCACGAGCTCCTTGGTGTGCACGTCAAAGACGGGGGAGAACTTGAGGGGCAGAGAGTAGTGGTTCGTCTCAGGGTGGTCGTTCTGGGTGACGTAGAAGTACATCTGGACGAGGCCGCGCTTCTCGCTGGGGTCGTCAGTGCCGTAGATCCAGGTGTCGGTGATGACGCCGTAGCCCTCGGGCAGCTGGAGCTTCTTGATCTCCTCCTTGACCCGCTCGTTTTGGTATGCGAGGTCCTCGAGCTCCATCATCTCCTCGGGGTGGAGGGGGCCCTGAATGCCCTCGCCGAGCTCGACATGGTTGATGATCTTCTTGTTGGACAGATCGACGAGTGCGCGGTGGAGACGGGGGTTGCCCTTGCAGAGGAAGTAGACCTTAGTGACACGGGGGATCACGACCGATCCGACCCGGCCCTGCTTCTCGGACTCGATGTACTCGAGGACATGGGCCTTAGGAGGCTCGAAGATGTCAATGACCTTGAACCGGTACACGGACGGGAACTTGTCGCGGATCAGCGCGGACGAGGCGGTGATCTCGTCGGCCTGAATGGGGTCCAGAGGGTGCAGACGGGTCATTGCTGTGGATTTAGTGGTGGTGGATGAGTTGACTGGAAAAGTGAAGACCTCGACAGCGGGCAGACCTGGTCTTTTATAGAGCGTCCGCGATGCCGATGGCACCGGGCAGAGACCCTGTCTGCCATTCGCGGAAGGACCAACAGATAATTTCTCCTCTCTGGCGAACTGATCGAGCCTCCGGCCGATTGCCTCTTTGGGCAGGAGGATCCGACTCGGCCTCGCGCAGACGCAGGCAGGTCAGGGTAAGGGCCGCTTTTGCGGGGGCTCAGACCCAAGAATATGTGGGGGAGGGGACGATTTTGCGGGGGCACATCGAGAACTCAGTCCGCAGCCGTTCCGGCTCTCGGCTGCTGCTCATCACTCCTACCCTGTCTGCGGGTTCCGCCGTTCTATGGGGGAAAAACCCCACCGAATTGCCGCCGGTTGTTGGGTGGGAATTGCCGCCAGAACGGCAGTCCTCATAGCGTGCGAGGCCTGTCTCCAGACACGGACCCTATACGACGGCCCTTTCAGTGACGGCGGTGTCTCCAGCCGCGGGCTCGTGCCCCGGCGCCAGCTCATCGCCCTAGGACTGACAGATCGCCTTCCCGATTAGGCAGGTCTAGCAGACTGCCCCCAGCTTATCCTGCTGAGCGCCCGGCAGGCGTCCACCGGGCCCCGTTGGCTTCCGTAAACCACGCCGGGTCCCCGGCAGCAGTCAAGTGCGAGATGAATTTTCATAATGCCTGGCGTGGTAGTCTGTGCCGGGCCCTGCCGGGCCCGTGTGGCGAGCGGCCTGCCCGAACGGGAAGGCCGATCCGCGTGTCACGCACCGGCAGGCGCGTGAGCAGCTGGTCGTGGCTCTGCCAGGTGCGAGTGTCAGCCCTCGCGCCAGCGTTCCTGCTTCACCGCTGCTGCCTAATCCGGAAGCCCCATGCGGTCGCGTGGAGCTCATCGCAGATCCTGCAGCCTCGGAAGAGCGGGACCCTATGAATCTGGACAGTAAGAGCGCTGAGAGGGCGGATTTTCGGCATGTAGTTGCGACGGGCACGCTCAGGGCTGGCTCCACCGCTGTCTAGAGCGCCCGCTTGCCGGTGGCACCCCCGCCACGCCGTCGCGGTAGCCAATGACGGCACTTCCCGCTGCAGGGAGCCGCGCTATGGGCTCGATTACCGAGCCTGTCGTGGCAAGCTGATGCGCCGGCCGGACAAATGGCGGGGTAGTGGGGCAGCCGTGCACCCGGATGCACACCGTTGTCGGGCAAAACGTCCGAGCACGGTCGCCGCAAACACATGCCTAATCCCACACAGGGACGCTGTAAGAGGCGAAACACTCTGCGATGATTCTCGCTCGCTGAGCGGCAGCACTCTCGCCTACGGAGCACGCCGTCCGAACCCAGAGACCGCGGCTGGACGGCCCTGTTAGGGACCCTGGGTCGGCAATGCGCTTCACATAGGGGGGCTCAGGCTGCTTCACAGACCACCGGGCCGCCAGGGTCCTCCGCGTATCCAATTGCGGCCAGGGGCGACATGTGCCCACTTCTGGTCAGGGACGGCCCCGTTTCCGTTCTAGGCCTCAGGGGCGGCGATGTCCCTTTTCGGCCAGGGGCCCGCATGGGGCAAGCCTTGGTAAACTTTGGAATCTCCCGCCCCAAAACGCATCGCTAGGACCATCATAAGACGGGGCTTGCAAACAGCAGATACAGTGGTTCGCGAGTGTGCCGGCGCTGCGCGAGCAATGGACGAGTCAATCATCGCGGCGCAGCCGGCCGGCAAGGGCGCGACGGCCGGCGACGGCCCAGCGGCCCCCGTGCACGGCGGAGTTTCGATTGCTGTCGATGACATATTCAAGTCGGCGGCCACCGGCGGACAGCCGGGCGCCACCTCAGACGGAAAGAGGAAGAAGAAGGCCCCCGTAGCGGATCCCGGAGCCATGTCTGACTCGGAACCGGCGGAGCCGTTGTACTCTGGCAAGAAGGACCATATTTATCCGATACAAGTCCTGCTGGCCCTCTCGCAGTCTCCCCTCGTGGCACCTCCGAGCACCATGGCCGAAGTGAGCACGTGGTTCGACCGGGAAGCAGCCCAGCACCAGCAGGCTCGCTCAAAGCGCGACGCCAGAGGCTCCCAGTCTAACCCGGGTCGCGGTTCTGGCACCCCCGAGGGGTTCCTGGGGCCTCCACGTACCAGCTTCGCGTCCTCGGCCTCTGCGGCAGCCGCGACGCGGGACTCCTTACGCGAGGCGCGCGACCACGGACGGGCTAGCAAACGCGAGGACCTCGACAGATGGTCGCGTCTCCGTAACAAGGACGCGAGCGATGAGCCACAGCCGCCACGCCGCGGCGGGACCCGCGGGAACCGTGGCGCAGATAGAGGCGACAGAAAACAGAGAGAGAAGCAGGAAGCAGAGCGGGAGTGGGCGGAGGCAGTGGCAGCTGGGATGCCCGAGAACAACTCCGTGCAGGATTTCGAAGCCTGGAAGGCCAAGATGCGAGCTAAAAATAATCCGCAAAAGAGTCAAGTCAACGAACCAGCAAAAGAGCCTGTCCAGGACGCTGTTCAGGAGCCGGCCCAGACCCGCCCAAAGTCCGTGTTCACCGACCCCTCGGGCGTGGATCGTCTTTTCTCTGTATGGGACGCCACTGGGTCAACCATTACGCCTCCGCCTCCCGGTGGTGAAAGTCCGGGCAGGGTCAGCTCTGGGCGCGGTTCAAAGTTCTCGTCATTCTTCGGTGCACCGTCAGGTAGCAGTCCTTCTTCACGACCGTCGTCCGCCGTTTCGGCAGTTGCACCGGCCACCATCTCCCCGGTACAGCCGATAAGTCAGTCAGACCAAACCTATAAGACTTCTGATGCGGATAAAGAGGGCTTCGGTCGGATCATGGCGATGCTTGGGTCTGGAGATCCTGCACCTGGAGAGCCTAAATCCTCTGCGCCGGCTATTGGAAATAGCAACGCACCGTCGCAGAGTCCCGGACCTCGACCACCTCCGCCGTCTGAGACTCCACCGCAATCTCAAAAGCCTTCGCGACCTGATAATGACGCTTTCTTTGCAAGTCTCTTGAGTAAGGGCAGTCAATCGGCCAAACCTGATTCTGAAAAGGGAAAAACTCCCCCACCGATGCCATACGCTGGCGCACCGCCGCCATGGATGATGTCGCAACGCCCGCCGCCACCTCCCGCGCCGTGGGGCTACCAAGGTCAGTATCAAGGTCATCCAGCTCCATCAGGGCACGGTCACGGACCGCAGGGACCGCAGGGACCGGGGTCCAACTTCGCTGGACATTATCCACCTCCTCCGCCTGGATTCCCACAGTATCGCACTTCACCGGGGCCGATGTACCCTCCTCCGCCTGGCTTCGGCCCTGGTCCTGGCCCGGGACCGCCCCCGGGATTTGCGGGTATGCCACCTCCCCCGCCTGGTCTCGGACCTGGTGCCCCTTGGAACCAAGCACAAACTCAGGCCCAGTCGCAGGCCCAGCCCAAGCCCAAATGAGGCCTGTGGAAGTGTTACGAATACGAGTAATGTATCACGGCTATTTAAAGCAAGGCGTAGCATCATCATCAATCGTTACGTGTTGTAATGTTGCCAGGTGCGTCTGCCAACTCATCAGAAGAATACTCATCTAGAATGATCTCCATGGCCTTCTCGACCACGCGGGACATGGCCTGTATCCTAGGATATCGGAGATTCTTGTCGCGGTTGTTATCAGAAATGAGAGAGCTCATAGAGCAAGTCCAAGTGAGGTCTAATACTTTGCTGCGGATCATGGCGTTGATGGCAGGTGTTCCCCATCGCCGACACGCTGACCAGTAGTCAAGAGAATGCCTCCCGTCCTTGTTTTGCTTCTTAGCAGCTAAGAGCGCTTTCATGACTTCAATAAGCGTATTAGGTGTGAGCTCATCATTGTCACTGTCCGCTACCACCTCATCAGGCAAAGAGGAATGGGTCTGAAAGTTCTGATGAGTCAGAAGCAGGTACACCATCGTGTGAGCTTGGATGAACTGAGAACTTTCTCGAGGGGAAATAGTGCCATCTGAATTGATGAACTCTGTGATGAAATCTGCTAGGTATGCAAGGCGACCACCGAAGAAAGACCAGATCACGTCAAAGTCTGGAATCTTGTGCATCAGTTTGCCCGGCGACTGAAGCTTGCCGACGGTGGTAGGAATGAGAAAGTTGTAGAAGTAAGAACGCGCTTCTTCATACGAACAATCTCCGATGGTGAACACCTTGGTGTGCTGACCAACGTTAAGCGTGCGCAACCAATGCATATAGAATGGATCTGACGTGGTGTGGATAACGTGGCAAAGCCTGTCTTGCTTCGTGATCACCAGAAAAGAGTCAAGAAGGGTTTTCATGCATTCTTCTGAGTTCACGAGCGCCGGAAGCCGATGGGCTTCGTCGAGTAGCAGCACTGGTATGCGCTTCTGTTGTGACAGGCCAGAACGCTGGTGAACGCGATCCTTTGACTTTTGTTCGCTCTCCATTTGACGCTGCCGCTTCTTCCGTGATTCGTAGAACTCGTGGATGGATCGAATATCGGCAACGTTTGTAGACTCTACGTTGTAGATGTCGCCTTCTGGCAGTTCTTCGCCCGCTTCTTTTTGAGCCTGCTCCCGCTGCTTCTTGCGGAAAGCCTCGTGCGGATCAAATTCCCAGTATGCGAGCAACGACGCCTGGAAGAGCTCCATGATATGTGCGACGTCCCCAACGTTTACGACTTTCTCTTTGCTCCCTGTTGCTTTGATAGCATGATCAATCCTCTCCTCTATGACCTTTTTTGTGTGTTTGAAGCTCAGCTTGTGGCCCTTGAACCGCTTCTTGTATTCATCTTGCATCTCTTCGGCAGGCACACCGTCTTTCTCGCAGTCTTCTATGACGCTTTCCCAGAACTTTTCGAACTGTGTTGCCAGACGCAAGCAGAGGCCCGCCAGGTCAGCAAACCCAGCAATTCTCAGGTCCAAGTGGATGACTATGAACCGTTGCTTGTGTACTTCGTCGTCCATACTCTGCCTGGGAACCCCGAGATCCCCAGCCGGGCTGCTGGCCCCTAGAATCGTGCTATTTCCGCTGGATATGCCCATTGCAGCCTCATCCTCCGCCGAAAGAACCTGCCGCAGCAGAGCTGTTTTGCCCACAGAGGATGCGCCGAACAGCACTAGGAATCCGGGCTGAGCTTGAAGGGTGCGCTTGAGCCCTAGCGACTCGGTTGGCCGCGGATAAAAGCCAGGCAAGGGCGCAAAAGTCCGCATACGGGGGGTCTGCGTGCGCTCGTATGTGTCGACGAGGTCCTCGTGGGCCTTTTCAATCATCTTCTTCGTCTCATCAATCTGCTGGAGTGTTTGGATGGGCTGAGAGATGGACTCCAGGATTGTCCCAATGAGCCAGCGCCGCTGTACCAAGGTTGGTGACGGCAGCAGCCGCGCAGACCACCTTCCCCGGCCGGGGACCAGGCCCCTCCGCAACATCCCGTCCGTTGATGGCCTTGTTGCCGTTCGTTGCTGTCTGAGAGCTTGCGGTTAGGGTTTCAGATAAGGGGGCGATAAGGCGCATCCTGCAGGTCCCTGTCTTTGCCTGGGGGCCCAGCATTGTCGCGGTTAGGGTCTTAGATAACATGAGATAAGGCGGACCCCTGCATTTTCAAAAGGCCACAAGGAAGGCGAGAGGTAAACAAGCGATGAGCACCCAAACACGGGGCCTGCGGAGGGCTGCCGTGGTGGCAGCTCTCTTGAGCATCCTCCTCGGCTTGTATCTTGTCTCCAATGTGCAACACCTCCGGCTCACGGCTCCTCCTCGCACCCTACCCGGTTCCATGGCCCCGGTGGCAAACGACGACCCGTTGGTCCACTACACCGTCATGATTGATGCTGGAAGCACAGGGTCACGCGTCCACGTCTACAAATTCGAGCGGCACCAGCGCGGCGACTCAAGGCCCAACCTTGCCGAGGAAGTCTACATGCGTGTCAACCCAGGGTTGAGCTCCTACGGCAACAATGCGCAAGCGGCAGCCGAATCCCTTGATGCCTTGGTGCATGCTGCGACAGAAGCAGTGCCGCAGGCATACCGTCGGCGTACAGTCATCACAGTGCGGGCCACTGCAGGCCTCCGGCTCGTTGGACGGCGTCGAGCGAATGGCATTCTCCAAGCAGTACGCAAACGGCTCGAGCAGATCTCAGACTTTCAGATCGGTGATGTATCCTTGATGAGTGGTGAAGAGGAGGGCGTGTATGCTTGGATCACTACCAACTATTTGCTAGGTCGCCTTGATAGCAGCGAGGAGCGCAAGCCCACTGTCGCCATTTTCGAAATGGGCGGAGGCTCCACACAGATTGTTTTTGAGCCCACAAACGGTGACGCATTGCCGAGGGACCATCGGTACGAGCTTCGCTTTCTGAGTCGAAACTACACTCTTTATCAGCACTCGCATCTCGGCTTCGGTATACGGGAAGCCCGCAAGAAAGTTCACAAGCGCGTATACCATGACGCGCTGAAACAACGCTCCCGCAACGGCCCGTCCCTAGTCAGCAAGGGATGGTTATCTTGGTGGCATAAGCACACCCCGGCTGTCAGAGATCATCCTTGCTTTCCACCTGGCAGCAATAAAACAGTTGATGTCAAAGGAAATGAGTTGTTGATGTTGGGGCCCTCGGAGCACGGCGACTTCCAAAGCTGTTTACATTATACGGAGGCCATTCTCGACAAGCGAAAGGACTGCCTCGTGGAACCTTGTTCCTTCAATGGAATCTATCAACCACCGCTGCGTTGCTTCGCGGACGAGCTATGGATTTTCTCGTACTTCTATGAGCGGACTGCATCTGTTGGTCTGGGTCAATCCTTCAGTTTGGATTCTCTGAGACAAGCAGCTGAGCGGGTGTGTCGCGGCGACGGCATGGGTGTAGATGAGCCCGAGTGGTGCCTTGATCTAACATTCATGTTCTCTCTGCTTCACTACGGTTACGGCATACCAATATGCAGTACTGTCCGAGTTGCAAAACGTGTGGGCAATCATGAGCTTGGATGGGCACTTGGTGCCTCGCTTCCGCTATTAGATCGCTCACTATCACATTGGCGGACTGGCTTGCGCTGTATCGATCACGGTGCAGGCAACTAGAGCACGATATAGAGCATAGACATTATCGCATATGGTAGAATACACATTTATTGTCAACCCCGAATCACATGGTCGAGGGGAATGCCCTCGTATTCATTGTAGCCTTGTGAGAGGTTAATGTTCTGTAGACATTGGGTGGCTGCACCCTTGAGAAGGTTGTCGATGGTGGCAACAATTACAACTCTGTCTTGCTTGGAGCTCACGCCAAAACCACCGATGACAACACCATGCTTGCCTGAGACGTCCCGAACGAGCGGAGCCTCGCCTGTGACGGTGATCAGTTGCTCGCCAGCATAGCGGTCCTGGTACATATTGCGGATGTCACGTGATGACAGCTTGTTTGCCAGGGGGATGGAGATAGTGTGGGTGATTCCTTGAAACCACGATGCGACGTGAGGCGTAAACGCAACAGGGCGTCCAAGCTGACGAGAAACCTCCCGTTCATGGATGTGGTCAGTCAGCGAGTATGGAATCAAGTTGTCCCGCAGCAAGGCGGTATCGTTCTTCGGAGACGGCTTTGTTCCTGCCCCCGAATACCCGGACACACCGAAAATGGTCGGAGTCCCGCCAACATGTTCGAGAAGGGGCGCAATGGCGACTTGAGCTGCTGTCGCATAGCACCCCGGATTAGAGATCTTCCGGGCCTCGGCAATGGTCTCTCTCGGGATGAGCTCAGGCAGACCGTAGGTCCACGTGTTAGTGTCGTCAAAGCGGAAGTCGGCAGATAGGTCGACGATTACCGAGCGCTTGGGGCCTTCGGCAGCGTCAATGGCATCCACGAACGGTTTGCAGACGCCATTAGGAAGGGCCATCACCCAAACATCAATGGCGCCCTGCTCCTCCAGCTGTTTGATGTCCTCTGGCTGTAGATTCGTGTAGGTGACGTTGGCTTTTTCGTAGCCCTGAAGCTTCTGGCCCTCGAGCTCACGTGAGCTCACATGGGCCAGCTCGAGATAGGGATGAGAGTTGATCATTGCGATCAAAGCTTGACCAGTGTAGCCACGCGCACCAATGAGCGCCACGCGAGCGGGCTGAGTGTTTGTGCCCTCCTTACGGGGAGGATTCGGGTTCGTGGCGAAACCACGACGGGGTGTGAAAGCACGGCCCAGTGGAGCACGGCTAAGGGGGCGGGCGGCACTCAGCCCAAGGCCGGCCATAGTGCTATAGGATCTTCGACCCAGGCCTGCCGACGGGGTGCCAGCAGTAGATGCCGCAGCATTAGCTGCCATGCCAGAATGGGCTCCACCCTTGAGCGCAGAGATCCGATGAGTGAATTTCTTGATGAGCTCAGTGATCTCAGCAGGGTCCGACAACCCATACCAGAAAAGAATGTAGCCGTTCTTAGCATAAGAACCATCGGCACGGTCGAAAAACCAGCCCGCATTCTCATCGTTCTCCCGCACCATCCAGTGGAGCTTGTCGTAGTCCTTGCGAAGTGCCTGCCACACGTTGTCGGTGACGTTGTTGAGCCAACCCGTCTTAGAAGCGAGGAACTTATCCAAATACGGGAAGTCACTGGCCTGGCCAGCCTTCTCACCCTCAGTAACGACAGCCAGGACTTCTAGAGGCTCGTCACCGTAGGCACGGAAGTTAGTGCCTTCCAGGTTCTTCAGGTAGGAAGCGACAGAGATCTTGTTCTCCCTGATGTCGGGATCACGCAGCAGAGCAGATCGGAGAGCCTCGGAAGACGGGAACTGATCCAGAGAGCTGCGAGTGTGGAGCCGATATCCCCGACGAATGAGGGTGCCACCTCCAGAGTCAGTGAAGAGTTCTTTCTGGAGGTCGTCGACCGAGATAATGGCCACTGAAGACGAGCGAGGGAGGTAGGTCAGAAGATCCTTGATCTCTTTGATCTTGAGCTTTGTTCCATACTTCACCCACGACTGCTTCATGAGACCGTCGTATTCCTCGTCAAGGTTGATAACAGAGATGAGCTCGCCAGTCTCTCCATGGAGCAGACCACCCTTCTCGTTCAGGTAGACAATCTTGAGAGGCTCAATGACGCGCGCCAGCTCTCCAGCAGCGACATCAGCGTTCACATTCAAAATCTGTCCGTCAGGTGTCTCAGCCAATGAAGTGAGAATTGGGAGGGCGCCGGCTTGAATCGAAGCTTCAATGGGCGTCTTGTCGACCTTGTTGACCTTCCCCACTAGATGGTACTTGTCCTTGTCGAGGTAGTCGGCAGTGAACACACCGCCTGTGATGGGGCGCGCACGCACGCCGAGTTTCTCGAGAGCCTCCACCAGCTTCAGGTTCTGCTCCAGAAAGCAGCGACGAACGACTGACATGGTCTTCGAGTCTGTGATACGGATACCATCAATGTAATCGGGGACAACGCCCTCCTGCTCGAGGATCTCGTTGATTTGGGGTCCAGTGCCGTGAAGCACAATCGGATACAGGCCGACATGGTAGAGAAACGCGAGGGAAGACGCAAGCTCCTCGAGTTGCTGGGTAATGATGGCACCACCGACCTTGATAACAGCGAACTGCTGCGAAGACACGCTCGTGAAGTACTTCAGGTACTGCTCGACCTCCCGCTTAGAGCCAATGTTATTCAGAAGCTGGATGACCGTGGATCGGGTGGAGTAAGCACGGCCGGCTGCTGCAAAACCCCATGAGCGCGTGGGAAGGGCACCTGCGGCTCGCGACGCCCGGGCCACCTGGGACGACCGCACCGCCCGGCGCGCTGCCCGGACCCCCGTCTGAAGGGCAGCTCTCTGGCACCGTAGCATTATCGTGGTGTGATGACTGAATCTGGTTTTTCTCTGCAGCGGGAATTTTCAATCCTCGGGCTCTGCGCGGACGGTGTCGTCATGCGTCGCACGTGATATGTTCACGTGAGCGATCTTAGCTTTCCACGTGACACGTATTTCCCACGTGACATGATCACGAAAGGAGCCTCGTCATCACGACTATGTCTATGTACAGGTGTATTTGCGTATTTACAACTGGCCCCAGAGGCTGCGGGCCCAGGTGGCAAAGTTGCGCCGCTCGACGCGGTTGAGCTTTTTCGCCGTGACGGCGTTGTTGCGGGTGTTTTGGCCCCGCACCGGGAGGCCCATCGCGTGGCGGCGGCCCTGGTAGGAACCTGTCCTCCGCTTGAGGGCGATGTTTTCGCGCATGAGGTTCCTTGCCTCGGCCTCTATCCTGTACTCGGAGAGTTCCTTTGCTATGGCCAGAACGTGCTGCTCTGTGAGCTGATGCATGCGCATCCACGGGTAGAAGCCCAGCTTAGCACAGATCTTCTCCGCGTTCCGGGCGCCCAGTGCGTAGAACTTGTTCGCCAGCCCGAGCCGGACCACCGTGTTGCCCCGGAACGCCTTTCCCAGGATGTGCGTGACCATGGTTGTGGCCGTTCGTGTCGGTCCGCCGTGAAATTTCAACTGGGAGTTATGTAATCACCGCGCACTGCATGTGTCAGCACCGCGGGGCGACCGAAGCAAACGAGCCAACGAACAATGGTCAAGGAAGAATACCTGCCTGGTGAGTAGTGAAGGAGCGCACAGTGTGACGACCCGCTAACGACAGACTTGGTGGAGGCCGATGTGTGAGTAGACAACACAACGACAGTCAACAGGAGCAGTTTGGACAGGAGCTAAGACAGGCCGTTGAAGCAGGAGGAGTTGCAAATCCTCAAGGACCAGTACGACTCCGAAGGAGCCTATGTGTCGACCCAAACACGGTTCAACTATGCGTGGGGACTGATCAAGAGCAAGAAGATGGGAGACCAGCAGCAGGGCGTGCGGATTCTTGCCGAGGTTTTCAAGGACTCGCCGGCGCGTCGTCGGGAGTGCCTCTATTACCTTGCAATTGGCTCCTTCAAGCTGGGCGACTACACTAATGCCCGCAAATACAGCGACAAGCTACTGGATCTAGAGCCTCAGAACACGCAGGCTGCCAAGCTCCGCCAGGTCATCGAAGACAGACTCGCAAAGGAGGGCCTCATCGGCATCGCCATCATCGGCGGCGCTGTCGCCGTTGGAGCGGCGGTCGTGTCGGCCTTCCTTCGCCACAAGCGGTGATGTCACGTGATCGATGCCTGCAACGGTCATGAGCCCTAGTGAGATCTGATAATGCACGATGTGGACAAGAAAAAAAAAAATCTCGTAGGACAGTACAATGATCCATGGTCCCGGACGAGATAGCGGCGCTCGTGCTTGAGGCGTTCGCCGCGCTGCCTGCCAAGGGCAAGCCGCTTGTGCGGTCGGACGGCGTCCCAGAGTGGACTGTGCTCGCTGGCATTGTTGTCGAAGTGAAAGGCAGGGATCCAGCCTGCGTAGCCCTCGCCACAGGCGTCAAAGCGACGCCAGACCAAGACCTAGCAGCAGCAAACGGCTGTATTCTCCATGACGTTCACGCAGAAGTGCTGTGCATCAGATCCTTCAACCGGTGGGTTCTCGAGGAGTGCAGGGCCAGTGTGAGCCACCACGTCACTCGCGGCCCTGATGGGAAATGGCAAGCCACTGAAAGTCTGAAGATCCACATGTATGTGTCGGAGACTCCGTGCGGCGATGCCAGCATGGAGTTGGTGGCCAGGGAAACTGAATCTACTCCCTGGCGACAGGAAACACCAGGACCGGAAGAGGAGTATGTACGCGGTCGGGACTACTTCAATGTGACTGGGCTTATCAGGACCAAGCCGGGAAGACGGGACTCGCCACCGACCCTCAGTAAGAGTTGCAGCGACAAGCTGTGTGTGCGCCAACTGACGTCCCTGTTGCTGAGTCCTGTCATCAGCATCGTTGCACCTTCTGGGTTCTACCTCAGCACTCTGGTGTTGCCAGAGGCGCAGTTTGACGCGAAATCGTGTCAACGCGCCTTCAGGGACCGACTTGACTCAGTCGCTCTCTCGCATCCCTCATTCCACCCATTCGAGTGCGTCGCCACCCGGCTAGAGTTCGCTTATTCCCGCCGGAGTGTCACTGCTCGGTGTCCAAGGACAAAGGCGTCACCAGCCGCGATACTCTTTGTTGCGAATATGGGTGCCGAGGCCCTTCACAACGGCGTCAAAATGGGTGCCAAAAAATTCTCGCCGAAGGGACTAAGCATGGTCAGCCGTAGAGCGCTGTACAGTTCTGTGGCTGCTTCCACAGCGTCCTATCTAGAGTTCAAGAACAGTCTCTCGGAGCATGTGGCCATCAAGAAAATAGCTCACGACGCCTTCGTGGGCCCTTGGCGATCCACCTCACCGGATGATTTCGTACTGTAACAAAGAGTGTGAGACGTCAAGTATAGATCAATGCATTTCGGGTCATCATTTCTACTCAGAGTCAGACGGTGTGCCACCGCCATCGTCGTCCTCCGTCGGGGCCTCCCCAGTGTGCGGTCCCATCATGATCGCCAGC
>JANJPH010000060.1:0-43364 GCA_030407195.1 [Candida] tunisiensis
TTACCCCCATAACAATGAAACGGAGAGAAAAACCCGGACTCCGGTTTTTCACGGTTTGTGCACCGAATCGGACCCGGTCGATGCAGGCACACCTCGTGCTCAAGGAGGCGGGCTTCAACGTTGCCTCGTTCGGCATAGCCCGTCGACGCCCCCGTGGACGCGTCGGCACCCCAGACAGCGGCGGCCGTGCCCGAGCAGGCCGGCGTCCCGGCCCAGCAGCCGGTCCAGGCACCCGAGCAGGCCGGCGTCCCGGCCCAGGCACCCGAGCAGAGCCCGTCCGTGACCAGCAGCGCGCCCACCGCACAGTTCAACGAGGCAGAGTGGCTCGCGTCGTACCCCCAGGTCGTGGCCCCTGGCGGGCCGACCGGATACCCAGGCAACCTCACAAAGGACCAGGAGAAGGCCATGAACCACCTGCGGGACCTGCTGCGGGCGCAGGGCTACGTCGAGCGTCTGGACGACGCGACGATGCTCCGGTTCCTCCGCGCCCGCAAGTTCGACGTCGAGAAGGCGCGCTTCATGTTTGTCGAGTGCGAAAAGTGGCGCAAGGACTTTGGCGTCAACGACATCCTCGAGACCTTCCACTACAACGAGAAGAAGCAGGTCATGCAATGGTACCCCCAGTACTACCACAAGACCGACAAGGACGGGCGTCCAGTCTACGTCGAGCAGCTCGGCGGCGTGCGCATCCACGAAATGTACAAGATCACCACACAAGAGCGGATGCTCAAAAACCTCGTGTGGGAGTACGAGTCATTTGTCCGCTACCGTCTGCCCGCCTGTTCGCGCATGGCTGGCCATCTCATTGAGACCTCATGCACCATCCTTGATCTCAAGGGCATCAGCATCTCGTCCGCCAGCCAGGTGTACGGCTACATTCGCGAGGCGTCCGCCATCGGCCAGAACTACTATCCCGAGCGCATGGGCAAGTTCTACTGCATCAACGCTCCGTTTGGGTTTGCCACTGTGTTCAACTTCATCAAGCGGTTCCTCGATCCCGTCACCGTCGAGAAGATCCACATCCTGGGCTCCAAGTACCAAACGGAGCTCCTCAAGCAGATCCCCCCGCAGAACCTTCCCAAGAAGTTTGGCGGCCTGAGCGACGCACCTGAGGGTGTCGAGCTTGCCGACGAGGGCCCCTGGCGCGACCCGCAGTACGTGGGCCCTGAGGGCATCGCGCCGAAGAACTCGATGGAGCCCGGCCGCTCGACTGCTGCCTCCTTGCGGACCCAAACGTCCAGGGTGTCCACCCTCGCCCAGCCTCAGGCTCAGCCCCAGCCCATGTAATTGCTAATAATGCTCTGCTCTGGTGTATTGCGGTCGTGCCTCGTTTGTGCAAACCAAAAAAAAACTACAGCGCACCTTGGAGATATCATAACAATCTATCATTAACACTGTTGTGGCGGAGTTGAGTCCACCAGGGGTCGTAACACGTTAGGGTGGCGCATAGAGCCTGCGTCGAGTGGCTATGCCGACGACGGTGCAGCCGATATGTCTGTTGAAGAGGACTTCTCGGCGGAGGTTCCCTCCGACTTGATGACCTTGTTTTTCATGTCAAGCAGCTCCGAGATGTCGCGAGCCTCGTTCTTCTCGACGACTAGGTTCTTGAGCCACTTGTTCTCCATCTGGAGCTGCACGATCTTCTGCTCGAGCTGCGCCACCTTCTCCTGGAGCTCCTTTGCGGTGCGCTCCATCTGCTGCTCGCGGAGCTTCTTCTTGATCCGGAACCGCGCGGACGCTGCTGTGTTGCGCCTCCGCTTGTCCTCCTCGGCTGCCTGGCGCGCAGCCTCATCTTCGTTGGCCGAGTCGGCGGACTTTGCGCTGCTGCGGCTGCCGCTGCCGCTGCCGCCGCTCGAGGGCGCGGGCGACGAGTACTGCGGCGTCTGGGCCATGATGGCGGCCTGGATGGCCGCCTCGCTGGGCGCAGCGCCGTGCTGCGGGTACACGGAGGGGAAGTTCGGGCCGAAGGAGGGCGCAGCGGCGGCCGGGGCGTACGAGACCGGGGTGGTGGTGCCCGAGACGGCCACGCTGTTCTGGGGCACGCGTGGCGGGCCCTGCTGGCGCTGGGACGGACGCGACGGGCCCTCGCCGCTCAGTATGCTGTACTGGTTGAGCGGCGCGTAGTCTGCCGGGCTGGAGGGGTGGGCGGCGGCGGCGGCGGCGGGGGCCGCGTCTCGCTGCTCGTAGAGGCGGTGCTGGGCCTTCTGGACGGTGCGCTCCTGCTCGAGCAGGAGGTCGTCGACGGTGACGGCCGGGTTGGTGTTGACGCCGAGGTCGAGGTCAAAGAAGGTGGTGTCGGTGAAGATGCTGAGGTCCTCGTCGGGCTGGGCGGCGGAGCCGCTGCCGGCGCCGTAGGCGGGCTCCTCGAGCGAGTTGAGGTTCGCTATGAAGTCCTGGACGTTGATCCGGCCGTTGTATCCGCTCATGGTGGGTGGTGGATGTTCCTGTCAATTGGGTGCGGCGATGGGGGTATTTTTTTAATTTGTTGGCGACGACGCTTTGGCGGGTTTCAGGGCAAGGAAGCATGACTCCTGCCGGCCCGCGGGTGAGCCCCGTGTACAGTGCAGCGGGACGCCCTGTCTCACATGTGCTACACCGCGTTTGCTGCCCTTTGTATCGCCGCCCGTCGCTGTCTGACAAATGGGCCCATGGTGCCATGTCACGTGAGTCTGGCTTATGTAAGAGCAGCCGCTTGCTTACGCGGGCCCCGCTACAACCGCTTACGTGAGCCCTGGGGCCCTGCCGAGACACGCCGGCACGCGGACGGCGCGGACGACGGCGCTGGGAAGGGGACCACGTGCCGGCCCTGCTCCCCCGCGCCGGCCCTGCCTCCCAGGGCTGCCGCCGCGGTCCGCTCCCTCCGGCCGTACCTGACCCCACGCTTTAAGTCCGCATTTGTCAGCCCCCGCTGCTCCCTCGGCGAAGCCGAAGCCGAAAAAAAAAAATGCACCGCAATCGGCGCAACGCCCGGTCCGCCTATCGCGCCAATGAGCACCGGCGCAGCCGTCGACCGCACATGGGTGTCTGTAGTGCCGGGCCGGCCGTTGCCGGGCCCAGGCGGCCCGCCGCCGGCCGCCGCCACCCGCGCCACCCGGTGCTGCACGCGAGCGCGGGGTCACGTGACGAGTAGGTATAAGGCACGTGACTCGCACGTGGAAAGCACGTGACTCGATCACGTGTTGGCCCGTGACGCCATCACGTGACGGGTGGCACCGGCGGGTGGCACTAGCGCAACGGCACAACGCAACGGCACCGGCGACGGCGCCACGCACCGCCGAGCGGGCCGTTCGTGTCTGTTCGGCTGGGCCTGCAGCCTGCTGGCGGACAGGCGTCGCAGCCGCAATGCCCGCCAAGCCGCCCGTCGACGGCGCTACCCCGCCTCGGACAGCCCTGTTGGGTGCCTAGCTTGGGTCCCTGGTTGGGTCCCTGGGTTGGGTCCCTGGCGGGGAATCCCGGCCGCTGCCAGGCCCCTTTCCGACATTCCCCGCCGGCGCCGCACGGGATTTGACTGCATGCCGGACCGTTGGCATATAAGGACCACAGGCGTGGCAACGGCGGTGCGACGACAGCGATGATCCGAACGGCAGGCGTGGCAGCAGCGCGTGCCAGCGCGACAAGGCCGGCGCTCTGGCGGCGTGTGGCCGCCAATGGCCTCCACAACAAGCCCAAGGAGCGGGACGAGCACTTCCTGTTCCAGCCCGTAGCGGCCCAGAACGAGTGGTCGCCAATGCGACGCACCATCCCGTGGATCGTGGCTCTCCGTGCGCGCCAGGAGCAGGAGAAGCTCGCCAAGGAAGGCAAAAAAGTGCAAGACCCCGTGAGCTTCTCGTACTCGAAAAGCCAGACCACAACTGTGGGTGAGAAGACGCAGAACGACTCCTTCTCGTATGTCATCCTGCCCTTCAAGGACGACCCCTGGTTCATGGACGCGTACATCAACTCCACGGGCCGTCTCCGCATTGGCCAGATCTTCCAGGACCTCGACGCACTGGCCGGTGTCATTGCGTACAAGCACTGCGCCCCGGCCGAGCCCGTGATTGTTACCGCCTCAGTCGACCGCGTCCAGATGCGCAAGCGCCTCGACCACATTTCTGATCTCAACGTCACGCTCAGTGGCAACGTTACATGGACTGGCCGCAGCTCCATGGAGATCACAATCATGGCGTGCACGCACACCGAGCCTGTGCCCCATACGCTAAGCCCGAATGATGTTCGCGAAGAGGACGTCTTCCTCACTGCGAACTTCACATTTGTGGCGCGTGATCCAGTCACGCGGAAGAGCTTCCCAATCAACAAGCTCATTCCTATCACATCTGAGGAGAAGAGCGAGTTTGCAAAGGCCGAGAAGTACAACGCCTTGAAGAAGAAGGCTGCCGCACAGACTGCTCTCACGCAGCGTCCGCCCAGCGCCACCGAGGCCAAAATTATCCACGACATGTGGATCGAGGAGGAAGAATTTGAAAAGGCCCCTGAACGGCGACCCAAGCACTACATCAATATGGCAGACACGCGGCAGTTCTCTACTTCTATCATGCAACCGCAGTACCGCAACCGTCATTCTTACATGATATTTGGCGGCTTTCTTTTACGTCAAACGTTCGAACTCGCCTATGCTGCAGCAGCTGCATTCACTCACTCAGTGCCCCGCTTTGTGTCGCTGGATGGCACCACTTTCCGGGCCCCTGTCCCCGTGGGCTCGGTACTCTATCTGACCGCTACTGTCGCGTACACTGAGCAGGTGGAACGACAGCCCTTGCCAGAGGCTGGTGGGGATGGAGAGATGGGCAAGCCCACCACGGGTACCATGGTGCAGATTAGAGTAGACTCGACGGTACGCGATCTCGACCATGGAACGGAGGCGGACACTGGTACTTTCACTTACTCCTACTTTGTGGACGCTAATGCCAACAAGCAGGGGGAGCCGCAATACTTCTCTGTGCGTCCTCAGACATACAACGAAATGATGGAGTACCTAGAGGGCCGACGACGGGCCATTGAAACGCGCGCGTACAATGAGGATCGCATAGTTGCCGAGTAGCGTTAGCCATGGCTCCGCTGCAATGCCGTCAGTGTGACTGTGATGACGGGGAAATAAACTCTTTGAAAGTCATCGCACGTCGTACTGTGCCCTCTTGACCAAACTCAAGAACATTGTCACTCAATCATGACAATTTGAACCGTGAGAAGAATGTCTCTCATTGCCAGAATAACGTTGCCGATTGACAAGAAAGTCTAATTGGCCTTCATCCGGTTCTACAACATTACTCACTACTGCGTACACATAGCTGGTTTTCGTAGTGAGTGCACTATCAGTCCATGTGGCTGTGCCAGCGCTGCGCTCCTACATTCATTACTCCTTTTCATTCTGGGGAGCGTTCGTGCAGAACAATGGGCCGACTCACTCCTACTTCCGTCCGTATCGAGAATAGAATACGACCTGAGAATCGCAAGCATTGTTGTGCCTTCGCACAACTACCAACTCGCCGTGAATCGACGATAGGGTCTAGTTGAGCGCCGTGACATTGTGAAGAACGTACAGTTTGTTTAACGTGAGCAAGTGTTGAACAGGCTGGAGTACGGAGTGGTGGTTTCGTCGATGAACCGCCTTGAATGGTTTTATGGTCGCCAAATATGCATCTTGTAGATGTAGTCATTACTTAGAAATCGACCGAGATAGTTTTCCAGTGGTGATTCGATGAGATGAGGGTCTTGACTCTCGCTTTATCGTCGATATTCATTTGCATCAAACCCGCCCGGCCTGTTTTTAGGTTCTTTCAAATTCGGGATACTGTTTCGTATTTCAATCATCTCGCTCAACTGGCAAGCTTCAAAAGGTCATAGTCCTTAGTACCAAAGCAGGGCAACGAGAAATCGCTTCATCGGATAGGATGGAACTCCCGTTATGCCGTTGTCCATTCTGGTTTTCTCCTCAGCTCTTCACTTCCGGCGCAAAACAATCATCCGTCTAGCAACAGATATAGTCTTGCCGCTCCAGAGCTTGGTAGCATCAAAAACTTGTTGGTTGTAGTCTTTGTTTGGGACGCAAGACAGCTAGTCGAATTTGTGGTCGGGAGGGACCTACCATCTCCAGTCTCGCGCCAAGACCTTCCCTGCCACCACAAATACATTCCTGCCAAACTTTAGCTCGCAATCATAGAAGTTCTTATCCTCGCTCACAACGCACGACGTCCATTCAATGTCTTCAGCTGAGGTGCGAAGTCTATCAACCCCTGTCCACCCTGGCTGAACTCGTTCAATCAGTATTAGGCGCGTGTTGGTCTTGTTGGCGGCTTGATCCATAAGGAACGTGAGCCGTGCACCCCTCCATAACAGGACGAACGGAGGACTGCCCCTTTGCATACTTCGTAGACTGAGTGTAGTAGTGGAGACACGCATTGTTTGCAATCCAGCGCTCTAGGACGTTGCGCCTACCTATCCAGCGAAGCTTAACCTCTGGAGAGCCTTTCAGGACAGGCATGATACTACGCACAGGAGTAGTGCCATGATAACGCATGAACTATTGAGTGTGACAAGCCTTTTGCCTTAACTCCGTGCTTCCATTGTTGTTTAAACCAGCCGTTGTTGGACGATGTCTATTCATCATTACACAGAACCAGCCTCCCGCCCGGTCGACAGGCTTGCATTGAGCCGCCAAGAATCGAGGGTTAAGCTAAGGATGGAACGACGATGCCGAAGCCCGAGAGCGCAAATGCATTCACGGTGGTAGCAGGCAATCAGTATGTCTTGGTATTATGTTTGCAACATACACTTGCACAGCCGCGCGGGGCGCTGTGCCTTGACCTGCAGAACTGTGTCACATGGCACTGTGGTCTGGAAGGGCGAAATCCAATACTGGCAGGCGGCTGGGGTTGCAAAGACACCGAGACCAGCCTATAACACCCAGGCTGCCTTGCAAACTTTCTTCGATGATGGCAGACAACGTGGCAAAGGTGCGTCAGTCCGCCATGCGCGGCCATCATGTTTTCGTCCTCCCGGCCGCAGTAGCTGTTTCAAACGAAATACAGAGGTTATTCAAACTCCGAATACACAGCTTGGCTCAGTCACCATCCATGTCGCTTTCTAGCTGCGTAATGTGGTAGCACGAGATTGTGTGCAGCTCCTCAAATTATATATGAGTGCCATGACGTCTTCATCATGGCAATTTTCAGAGCACATCGATTTTTCCGAGCATGAAGTTTTCGGGCCTATCCATTGCCATAGTTGGTGGTGCTCTGGCGCTGCCCCTTGCCTCCGCCGACGTGTGGCCCGGATCCAACGCAGCTGCTACACACCTCGCAAAGAGACAGTCATCCGTGGAAGATCCGTGGAAGGGCGCACGTCTTATTTTTCCATCAGATGATGAACCAAGCGGTCAACAGGCGCCTAGTACTAATTCAGACAGGGCCAACAAGAATGGAGAGGGCGTGCCCAAACTAACCTATGAATACGAAGAGTTAATTGACTGGACGTCGTGCGTTCCGAGCGACATTGGGGACTACTATAATTGCGATCATAAGCAAGGCGGGAATGTACAAGTCGAGACAGAGAAGATTTTAGCGCGAAACCTGGACTTGACAGATCCCTCCCGATCTCCTCCCCCAACTGACCACGAAATCGACTGGCTGTCGTGTTTCGCGAACAAAGACTACAACCTCCACGGTTTTGATACTTGCAAGCTTCGAGCGAGTGGCAAGAGGGTGCCAGTTACGAGACGGAGAATTGTGCAGAAACAGCAGGAGCTGAGAAGACAGAAGGCTCAGTAAGCCCCAAAATGAAGGCGCGTCAGCAGAATTAACCCACATCGTACATCGGCAACGTAGAAAACGTCAGGGTCGTGAGCCGGTGATCAAATACTCGATAGATAAGCAAAGGAGACGCAAGCAGCATCTGTGGCTCAGGTACGCTTCTTATCATAAGGCTACTCGGACACATATGACTGACCTCGAAGCCATTTTCATCGCTAGTTACCCATCGGAATTTTCAAGCTATACACAATGAACCACTTCAATTACAGCATTCTGAACGCTGGCTACTACCTCTTTGCTGGAGCAACAGGTCTAACAATTCCGCTGTATTTGTGGACGTTTACGTTGGTCATGGGCAAACTCAAAAAAAAAAAAAAAAAAAAAAAAATAATGAATATCAGAATGGGTGTGAGATACTGTCGCCATGTATCCCCTCCCCAAAACTGGAAAAGGGCTGTGGCGTTGAATTACATCAGCCCAGCTCTGGTACCGCGCTACTACGTGAACGGATTGGGCCAACCGTAAGTAATCCAATCATGTGCCGACCGCCACGACTAGTCATTCTATTCAGCTTTTTCAAATTTCTTAGATAAAACATACCGCTTATTTGTAGCTCAATATCAGACAGTATCCGACAAAGGTCCAAGCATAGCCGTAGAGCTTGAGATTTCATCTGTGAGCTCCGCACCTGTCTCTTCAGCACTATGTGGTAGTCGTCAGCGATGGCCTCGCGGAGCATCCCTAAGCTCGGCGAACCTCGCTCTGCAGACTATAGTGTCTTTTGATAGGCCGTGATAGAACCCTGTACCGCTCCATGTGGCGTGCAGAACGTGAGTGGCGTCGCGAACTCCGACGTGCTTGACGTGAGGATAGTCTATCTACCAAGGGGAATAGCCGCGCATCGCCGAGTGAAACAACATTGGCAGCAGACCACGAAATGCTTTATCACCAACAAGAACACAAGCCTGTAACGAGCTCTGCATGACCATATGAGGGATTGATGTCGGTTTTGGCCATCGTAACCCTAGTGTCGCTCAAATCTTGCTACTTTAATTCATGGCGCAGTTGTCTTGTGTGACGCCGTTCACATGGTTAACGCATCGCGGTTGCGAAGCTGGGATGGGCATGAATCGCAAACCAAAATGTATGGGGCGCTAGAGAACAACTGTGAGGCCATTTTCGAGGCTCCGACGTTTTCGTTGTCGTTCTCCTTCACTCCGTGAGCCAAAAATGTGACTCTCCTCGCTCAATGTGGCCGTTATTTCGACCATCATAGCCTGGCTCATGAGGTATAGAGTGTGTAGCCTAGCAAATACTAAACAGTGGCACTATTGCTCTATTCGCGACAAAGGCAATATGACTGCTGTTCTCAGAGCGGATGACGTCTTCCCGCATCAAGCTTTCAAACCATTTCTGCCGTTACGTGGCACTCCTGAGACGACTGAATCGCTGCTAGTAACAGGCGCGTCCATTGGGGCCACGTCTGACGTTTGAATACTTCGTCTAATTGCAGAGACCAGTGCGATGTGAAACAAATACAGGTTGATTTAAACCCATTTTTCCCCCCAGCTGTGAAAAGAAAAAAAAAAAAAAAAAAAAAAAAAAAAAAAAATAATAAAAAAAAATGCGCCTTTCTATTGCATCCCTTATTCTCGCTGCGGGAGTCATCTCTACACCTGTTGAAGAGACCGCATCTGCACAGCTTGGCAAGCGGCAATGGTTTGCTGGAAGTACGTGGAACGGCGGTCAGTCCTATAATCCTTGGGAACGTGGACGACCCAGCTACCAATGGAATGGCGGACAGCCATACTATGGTCAGTCAAGCCGTGGGCACCAGGACGGACAATTCGGCGGGCTCTGGGAGCGTTCTTATGGAGGTCAGAATCGACAAGTTCAGCAGGATTGGCAAAACCAGGAACATCAGCAGAGCCAGCAGGATCTCCAGGACCAGCGAGTGCCAGGTGTTGGTTCGAGTGTGTCACAACGCAATCAACAACAAGCGGACAGAGACTCCAGCACAGCTGACGACGACATTAATTACATCTTGTGCCGGGGTGACAAGATATTAGACCAGGACGGATCTTATGACTGCCCTAAGAAGAGTGGCGGCTGGGTCAGCATTCCCAAAAAGCAGGTTATCGAAAACCTGAGGGAATTGAAGAAAAAGAATTCCGCAGCAGCGTAGGAAACGGCAGTACTGATAACCTAGAGCTTGATGAAGTGGCCGCTCGATATTCGAAAACAAGGTCTCAGCAGCACGTCGACTATTGCGCCTGTCTTATCGTAAGTTATATCGGGGGACTAATGTGACCACCGCAAGCATTCTCGAATTTTAAGACAAAGCCCTTGATTCATATAACTTGATTATTGTACTGCCTTTTTCCCCCACGTTTTGTTGCTTTCATGTGCGCTCTAGCTTCAAACGAAATTTCCATACAAAACTACACAAACTGCCCATTGAAGCAAAATTGAGTAGCCCTTGCACGCTGGAGCATCATAATTGGCTAGTCTCGCACAGAACAAATGGCTGCCATGGCCGTTTGGATGCCCTCGGAAACAAATGAGGGCGAGGTAATCAACCAACCCTAAAATCGCGATATCAGCGCCATCGTGGTGTTTGACTCGGACGATCCCATTATTTCATTGCAAAGGTTCATCCAATTACCTCGTTTATTACTCGATGATCAACAGTAATTCTCGGTCGCTTGTTGCACAAGAACATTCAAAGTGGCAAAGCGACAGCAGAGATGTGTTCAACGGCGGTGAAGGTATTTCACCCAGCGAGCTTTCAATAGATTTGTAAGAGAGCACCCCTGAGTTGAGCGTCCGTTTCCTACAGTTGGACAGCACAACGACGGCAAACGACAGCAAATCAAGGAGTATGAACCGACACATGTAATGGCGAGGAACCTGTGTGTTCTGTGCATCGTTTGTCATGAACAGCGGACAATTGAGCGATCGTTGGATCACAAAACAGAGTAGTGCCCTTGTGGAACTTGTGGAGCCTAGCAGCTGGAGCGGGGGATGTGCCGCCCGCGATGCGCTATGATCAGAATTCCATCTCAGCAGCGAAGCGATCGACTAAACGGTAACCCCAAGTAGTTATGTTGATCACTTCTCGGAGCCGCAGCACAGTACCATCTACGTGCTCACGGTTCCGGCCCTTCGATGCATCCAGCACGGATGTCGCGGATGTGATGGAACATTCGGTTCTCAGGCCGACAGAGGGCACGTTCAGCTAAGGTGTTCAATACTCTGTCCATTTGCTTCTTCAGCCATTGACTGGTCAGCCTATTACCGTTGCCTTATCAATGCAATCCGCAAACATTGACCGGCTCGTGAGCCAGAGCTAAGCAGAGGCTCATACTTTAGAGAGGTGTCCGTGATTTCTGGCGAAGAAGCACAAGGACTATCCCCACGCCCTTCGGCACTCAAGTCATACCAGGCTGGCTTAATATAGCAGTGTCTGAGGCACTCGCACGGTGGTTCTCATACTGCAGGCCTTCCGTACCTTTCCGAGCTGACAACATTCTACTGGAACCTTCGGTATGCATTGCGAAGCGATGAGCTATGCTGTCACTTTCCTCATATTACTCCGACCCCTCTCTGTAATACAGTCTTGGGTTCCCATTACACAGCTCTAGCACGTCAAGCCCTGTAAGCGAGCCCCGGGCTAGGATGCGCGTCGCTCGGGCATTTTCAGGGAAAACGGTACAGTCGACAACATGAAGATACTTCTTGTTGCTCTAGGCCGATATAGGACCGTCTCATCTGCTTGGTCCGACCTGACTCAACTTAAAATATGGGCAGGTGTCAGGAATGGAACCATGCCTCGACTTGAAGCCGCTCAAACGCGGATGGCAAGTGTCGCTTCGAAGGCTGATCGTCTCGGTCAACCAGCAGGCAGATCTGCAACTACATTTTTATACCTTCCGCAATAGGTTTGACGATTCAGAGGTGGTCATCGACGGCCCACTCGAGTGGCAGGCGTCTAGTTGGGCGGCGGCGCAGTCATAAGCATTGGAGCCCATTCTCATACGAAATGATGAAACGACGATGACTTGGTGCGGTGGGTGCATCCGGAGGCAGCAATCCCATACGAGAAACTGGTGCCGACTTTCGCAGGTTCAATTAGCAGCTGGCTGTAGAACAGGTATGCTCTCTTTTCGCTTTAGAACGCGCCATCGCATCGGGATGTTCTAGAACATGGCAGCACAGTCAGTCTTTTTGTCGCAGCACCAGGCGGAGGAGACCTGCAGCTGTCCCTTTCTGTGACCCACATACCAGTGGTTTCGCATCAAGCAACCCGACGTCGTGGCTAAACATGACAGGGCGCGCTGGGTACAGAGCACGTTGAGCAGCGCTCTCGAAACGTGCCGCTGCTACAGAGATATCCTCTTTTGAGAGCAGTGGCTCATGGAACTGCGCCCAGCTTGTTGCATTGTAGCATAGCATTGCCGAGCTCACATATACCAAAAGCCGAGCTGTCAGACACGAATGAGCCAAGATTTAGGTCAGTTTGCTAGTGTACACCCCTCACAGAATCGCAGCCGCCGAGGGTGCAGGACGTTGCCTCTCTGCGCGGTGTTGTGTCTTGATGCTACTCCCCACATATTCCAGGACGTTGGTGGAGTCAGCGAGGAGAAAGGCCTCCAATTCGGCGCCGAGCCTCCTTATCAGCACTCGATGCATCGCGTCTCCCTCAGAGCGGGTTCCAGGGGCCAAACTGTGGCCTTGCGGCATGTTCAGACTCAAGCAGGAACTCTGTTGCTGTGAGCACCACTACTGTTTGCTACCCGGGTCCACTCGCAAAGCAATCCTGCGACACTGGCTGTTTAGTCCGTGATGGAGCGCCTCCATAGACATGAACGTCGTCTGGTGGACTAGTATTCAAAGAGTGGAAGGTGGCAGACCATGCAGAAGCTCACACATCGACAACGAGAGAAGGATGTGGCGCAAGTCTTGAATGCCCATCGAGATGGATATTTGTCCTTTCTATAACGCCTATGCGGCTATGAATTTCTAGAGCAACTGTTTGACACTGGCGGCGCAAGACGTGGCAAGTTCCACATGCCGTTCCGTTTCAGATTCCAGGTCAAAGCACACCGTACCGCCACATGGCTTGAGTTTTGTCTGCTCAGGCTCCATAAAAGCTTACAAACTGCCAGGCTAAGAGGTCACGTACTTGCGACGCCTCCATCACAATGCGCCCCTCTTTCTTGATTATTGCTCTCGCGACGGGATCCTTGGCAGCTCCCACTGACACCGATTCCCATCAGCCTGTCGATAAGAGACAGTGGCTCGTGGAAGAAGATGACAGACCTTTCTGGCCTGTCAACCCGCCTAGAAACACCGTGCGTCAGGGATGGAACTGGGATGAGGTGGCTAGGAACTTGCCTACACCCACTGCTGCCAACCCAACCAAGAACAATGCGCCTCAAGGATGGAACTGGGGTGAAGTAGCCAGGGAATTCCCTACCCCCACCCCTACCAACCCACCCAGGAACAACGCGCCTCAAGGATGGAACTGGGGTGATGTGGCCGAGGAATTGCCGACCCGCGCTCAACAAGCAACCTCAGTCACTCCGACGCGGATAAGGAACCCAGACAGCAACAAAAACCTGCCTCCAGGATGCCGTCTGGTACCTCCTGTGCTTCATGACAGTACCGAAAGCTTGACATTTTGCGACAACAGAGCGCGGCCGACCTGATTCAATGTGCCCGCCAGAGATGACGGCCTGAGGCTCTGGACAGTGGCAGCCCCTGGCGGGCCCAGGGGCAATGTGGGCCCACTGCCAGTCTCTTGCCACCAGAGGTATCCATGAAGAAACACTCACAAGACTTAAAAAGAATATAGATTCAATATAAAGTAGTAAAAATGGCATTGCCATGCATACCCTGGTATTTCGTGCCCCGAAATGGAGCATGCCTCGCAGACGCTTCTGCCACCGGGACAAAGTTTGGAATTGAGACATCATTGTCACTAAAATAGGCGCCCTTCTATCGAGACTTCCCTTACTTGGCTCACCGCAGGAGGTGGTCACTGCGGGGTAGGGCGGAAGCAGGTGCCATGAGTCCAGGACCGCAGAGGCACGTAGCGGAGATGACCGCAGATTGTGTCGCTGCACTTTGGGCACTTGACAGCCGCGACATGATGCTTCGGCAAACGGGAGCATGCGATGCTACGTGCGTGCAAAGGCAGAGAGGAATGGCACCTGCCTGTGGAGAAACACCCACTCCCGCGTTTCCCGCGACGAGTTGTGGGTGCAAGTCGGGCAGCATCGAGAGACCCGTCACATGTTGCTGCGATGGCGTCCCAGGGACTAGAAGCCGATGACTTGTCTCGGGGGAACGGAGGTTTCTGACCCTTGCTTTGACCCCGGACTCCAACACCGGTCTGCCGCCAAAACGGCCTCGGGTAAACTAGCCTCGAGTACGCGGACTGAGACAGCACGATAGCCGCCCCCTGCGAGCCCGCCCGCAACGCGGTCTCTAGCGACCTCCATCGGATGCGTGGAGAACCGCTAGGGGGTCCATCATTCCTCGACTAGCGTGGACCCCGCCGCCCCTATGCAGCGACGGGCATGCGCCCACTGAAACGCCCCGGCATCTAGAAGCTCCGTAGATTGGCGGCATAAAGCCCCGGCCACCGCGGTGCGGTTAAACCTGCTGAAGCCCGCCCACCCATCGCACACCGACGGTGGTCCGTGGCCCTATTTTTTTTTTCTTGTCGTTTGGTCGGGCTTTGCTCTGCGTCAGGTCGCTCCATTCCGAGACAAGCGAGACGTACCCCACACGACGGCTTCGGACACCGCTTTTGCGCGATGTGGAAACAGGTTTTGCCATGCAAACGGACTGATCCAGTGCGGGGTAGTGGGGCGACGTGGCGGGCCAGCACCTTCGCGGCCACCGCTTATTTCGGCCCGGACGTCGACGCACTGGGCCTGGCATTCCGTCCGGGCACAGGTGATACCGCGAATTATGCCCCGCTACAGCGGGTTCATCCCACAGTGCCAGCGCCCATGCGGCCAGACGAGACTGCGATGGACCGACGTATGCACCCCCATTAGAGCAGTCTTTCCCGTGAGCCGATGAGCGTTCCGGCGTGCCAAGCGCATACCCCGCGATCAACGGCCCACCACACCATTGCAGAAATCAGGCTTTTCCGACGTAGTGCACGGCCGATGATTGCCGCCCACCCAAGACAGGCCTCAGACACTGGCAATGTGTATATAACCCATAGCTCATCCACCTGTCTCTTCTCGGTCGAACCCCAGACGCAATGACGGACCAGCAAGACCATTCCAGGGACCCCGAGAAGGAGGAGATGGGCCTCCACGAGACAGCCGTGGACGCCCACGCTGTGGCTGCCGGCCTCGAGGACCTGCCGCCGCTCAACGTCTCGAAAAAGAAGGTCCTCCTCAAGATGGACCTGGTCATCTGCTCCATTGTCTGCTATCTCTATCTCATTGCCTATCTCGACCGGTCCAACATTGGCAATGCCTCGGTCGCCGGCATGATGGAGGACCTCAACCTCCAAGGCTCGCAGTACAACGCTGCGGTCTCTATCTTCTACGTGCTCTATGTCCTCATCGACGCTCCTGCCACCCTTGTGCTCAAGCGGTTCCAGCCGGCCCGCATGATGTTTGTGATCACCTTCTGCTGGTCCCTCGTCGTGCTGTGCTCGGGTTTCATGAAGAACTGGGCTCATCTCATGGCCACTCGCCTGCTGCTCGGCTTCTTCGAGGGCTGTCTCTTCCCCTGTCTGGCTCTTTACCTCGCAACAGTGTACCGCCGTGACGAGATGGTCGTCCGCATGGCCTACCTCTTCGGTTCCGCAGCTCTCAGTGGCGCCTTCGGCGGTCTCTTCGCGTACGGCCTGCTGCAGATGGAGGGCATCAAGGGCCTTCGAGGATGGCAGTGGCTCTATATCATCGAGGGCATCATCAGTTTCACCTGCTGCATCGTCGTGTGGGGTCTGCCAACCGACATGACCAAGGCTTGGTTCCTCAATGCCGACGAGCGCGAGTACATGCGCCGACGCCAGATCGAGGACTCTGTCTTCCACGGCACCCAGACATTCTCATGGAGAGAGGTCAAGCGCGCAGCCCTGGATGTCAAGGTGTACGTGTCTGGTCTTTGCCAGTTCTTCACAGGCATTGTGCTGTTCGGCTTCTCCACGTTCCTCCCCAACATTCTCAAGGGTCTGGGGTACACCAAGCTGTCGGTGCAGTACATGTCCGTGCCGGTCTACGTCCTGGGAGCCATTTCTTTCGGCTGTGTCGCCTACCTATCGGACCGCTTCCAGCGCCGTGCTTACTTCCTCATGGGCGGAGTGGCAGTCCCCATTGTGGGCTACATCGTTCTTATTGCCGTCGACAACCTCAAGGTCAAACTCTTCGCTGTGTTCCTCATCGGCCTTGGCGCGTACATCGGCCCCGGTATCAACATTGGTTGGATCGGTAACAACCTGGCACCTCATTATAAGCGCAGTGCCGGCATGGGCCTTCAGCTCACAATTGGCAACTGCTCCGGTATTGTTGCTGGCCAGATTTACACTGCTAAGACCGCTCCCGAGTACGTGCTTGGCAACTCGTTCTCGCTAGGCGCCCTGATCCTTGCAGAGGTTGGCTATCTCTTCATGTTCTTGTGGCTTCAGCGCAAGAATAAGGAGAAGGAACGCAATATCCAGCTTGGCATTCCGGACAAGCTCGATGGTGACGACTCTAACGAGTTCCGGTACATGATTTGATTTATGCGTAGACGTAATACAAGTAATGATTTTGTTTTAAACGGATCAGCTCGTGTCCTTTGCAGCCAAACCGTTGTCTTGATAGATAAATACTATACACGCTCCTCAGGCCGCTCTACATGCAGCTCACTGAGAGCGACGTCGCTTTCCTCATCTGAAAGCAGGACACTGTGGCTTGAACCGGCATGCTGACTGAGAGGCTGCGCTCCATCGGGAACGCCAGACCGTGCCGACCGTTTACGCTTCCCAGGGGACCAACGGGAGAACCCTTTGAGAAGGTATTGCGCCCATTCGCGCGGGCCCTTCACGTCCACGCCGTACTTTTGTTCGTCTTCCCGTCTCCGCTTGAGTAGGACATAGACCAGGGCAGCGACCAGAACTAGCACTACCACCAGGGCTGCAAACCCCGCCCGATAATAAGCGCTCCATTTTGCGTCTGAAACCAGCTTTTCTTGAGCTGTTTTAGTCGTTTCTAGACGGTCCTTGGATCCCAAGTGGTTCACAGATGTGTCATTTGTTGCTGATGCCACATTCACGAAGGAGTCAAACATCATCCGTGTCAGGATGGGCTCATCGAACGGCACCATGTGCGACGCATTGTGAATTCGTAGGTATGTCAAGTTGCGGGCCGTCTTCAAGTCTCCCCGTCGCTTGCCGTCGACATTCCAAGCGTCAAATTCGACGTCGGAGCCAAAACCTTTCGCGCCATTCCAGTCGAGACCGTCGATTAGTCGTTCATTACCGAGGTGGTTGCAGATGAAGTCTTTGTCGCCGTTGAACAAGAGTACAGGGATCTCTTCGAGTATGGATGGGAGAATCCGAACACTGGGTTGAGAATTCTGCGCTCGAAAAGCGGTACCCACCGGGCCAGAGCACTCCTTCCATCCACCATGTTTGTCTTTATTCACGTGGAGCGCCTGCAACACTGAATCTTGACGGAGCCACTCTCCAACAGCAGGGAGGTCGGGTGGCCAATCGGCTCCGCATTTGGGACTGTCTTCCACGAGGCGCACGTCGTACATGTTCAAACACTTGTCGCTATGGCCGCGATGTTCCTGGGCCGCTGTGATCATGGTGCCAACGAGTCGTTCGCACACTCCCACACTGATTGCATCTGGGCCGGCTCGCGACAACTCCTCAGCGCACTTCTGATGTGCCTGCTCCGCTTTGTTAGCAGCCGCGCTGCCACTTGGGAAGAAGTCGTTGGCGTATGCGAAAGGGAGATAGCTCATGTAATGCTGAACAGGGTCAATCCAGCCGTTGCCAATAAGTAATCCTTTGAGATTGAGCTGCCGCCCAGCTTCGACTTCCGTAACATTGCGATTCCGGTCTAGTATCGCCTGACCGAGGTATGGGACGTACTGGCCCGCAAATGATTCGCCGGCAATGTAGAGATCGCGTCCCTGGTACTGAGGGAATATATCGAAGAAGGTGTCGAGGAATGTGAGAAGGTCATCTGCTGATTCATATAGCTCCGAGATGTATGCGTTCGTGTTCACGTAGCTGTATCCGACACCGACGGGCTGGTCTATGAACAGAAGGTCTGCGTATTCGTTCCAACTGCCCGTGTTCTCCCGCAGAGTCAGGTCGTCGTTGACTCGGAATGGACCGATCTCCATGAGAGCGCCGTCTTCCGAGGAGCAGCCTGGACCGCCATTGAGCCAGATGACGAGTCGCGGGCGGTCGATGACGTATTTGCTCTCCACATGCCAGAAGAAGAGGTTTCCGTTGACCTCTGGCTTTATCTCAATGTGGCCAGCGTGCATCACGGGCAGGTCGGCCTGCTTGGGTCGTCCAGGCAAATCACGGACATAGTAGTCGCTAGCAGCCTTCCCTGCGCCCAATGCTGGAGCAGCGAGGGCCCACAGTGCCACTGCAGTCCGGAGCCACTGCATTCTCTCTGTTTTGCCGTCGCGTGTGGGTGACCTTTATTCCATGCCAACGGCTGGCGTCACGTGACAAGCCCAGACGTGGATACCTCGCACGCCTGAAACAACGAGTGTATGGGATATCGTGGCAAACACACAAAATTGATTATTAGTACGATACAACCAACGCCTAGAAATATGTCATTGTACACTCGCACTCGTCAGAGAAATGCCAGCTCGGCACTAACACTCTGCCCGATGTCGCTTCGGCTGGAACTGAGAGGCCCACCCCCAGAACTCGTCCGGCTAAGCGATCGCTCCTTCGTAAAGTCCACAAGCTTTGCCGCTGCAGGCGCAGATGTACGGGAGCGGCTATTGCGTCCTAGAGTGCTTCGTCTGCTCAGGCCGCCTTCTGCGTCTGAGCCCTCGCCGTCCGCGTCCGACTCACCATTGAACTGCGACTGCTGCGGCGGTACTGGCGTCTGCTGCGACCAGGTGAGTTCGCCTCGCGAATTCCGGTGCGGGCGGATGCCATCGTCCATCGCATCCGCTTGGGCAGCCCGCAGAACTTCTCGGTCGCTGTCCTCGGAGTCCGTCTCGCCATTGGAGGCCGTGCGGTAAGGGGCATCAGTCGCACTCTCAGCGCTGTAGCTGTAACCACGATCGCGTCTTGGTGGCGACTGCTCCAGGTCACCAGGGTAGGCAACCGCCACGCCGTACTGCACGGGGGCGGATGCTTCGTTTCTCGCGATCGCAGCATCACCGACACGGCCCGCGTTCGTTGCGTTTGACCCATCCTCGACCGCTACACCGCGGGGGACGTACTCATAGTGCTCATCGTACGTCGAACTCTGAGAGCACCGAGAGTGCTGCGAGTTGTCGTCATACGATCCGTCTGGTGAGTTGCTGCTGTTGTATTCGTCAATGCCGCCGAGGCTCTTGCCTGACCCTACACTGATGACATTCGAACGGTGGAAACCATCCTCCTCCTCCTGCACGGACGCAAGGTTGCTCACCACGCTTGTCCGCGATATGCTGCTTGCAACTCGCCCGTTGCCATTTCCGGAGCCACCGCTATGGCGTGTGGCACCCAGCGTCTCGTCTCCTTCGTTGGAGCTGCTGTACGAGCCGATGCTGGTGCTATGAGAATGGGCGCTGGAGCCGTAGTTGCTGCCGTAGCACGATGAGTTGACACTCGAGCCGTAGCTATGGTGCCGAATTGGACGGACGACGCCAGAATCTGGGGAATCATCTTGGGCACAGCCGCTGTTGCGAGGTGTCAAAACAACCGAAGAAGTCGGCTGCATGGACTCGCGGTTGTTGATGGAGCCGGTTTCGTCGCCTTCCACCATGCGTACGGACAGCAGTTCATCCGTTGACACAGTGGCGAGCGAGTTCAAACTCTGCCTATCCTGCCACCTCCGTGGGTTGTCCATCGTCTGACGCCACGACTTGCGTGGAACGCCCGCCGGTGCCGTAGTGACTTCATCGGTAGTGACCGCTCTACCTACGCCCATAGCCTCGTGGCCCTGGGGATGCATTGAGTTTTCGGCCTGGTGCACTTGACTCAGCGGATGAGACCTCTTGTTCGCAGCAGCAGCCACAGCGGCGCCAGTGGCGGCACCAGCGGCAAGACCTGATATGGCCAGGCCCTTCGGTGTCCCGCTGGACTGCCCACTGGATGCAACAAGTGGGCCCTCAGCTCCACCGGGATTCGGACTGGTACCTTGGAAGCCGCGTGGTGAAGTACCACCTAATGTTGATGGAGTGTTGTGCAATGGGGAACCGTTTTGGGCTGCGTAGTTATCGGCATTACCGTAATAAGGATTCAAGCCAGCGGTAGCTGCGGCATAGTAATTGTCCTTATAGTGGTCGACATGCTTCGAGCTGGGTGCGTTCATTGCAAACATGTCATCCTCTGCGACCTGCGTCTTATCTGAGCTGTAGCAAGACGTCTGAGAACGAATGGAACCTTTGTCTCCGTCAAGACGAGAGAAGTTGAATGCAGAGATTTGTCGAGGCGAATCCCAGTTGTCCTTCTCGCGGGCGCCTGGTACGAATCCTCCAATGACGCCAGGCGTTCCCTTGGTTTTTTCGGGGTCGGGCAGGATCGGCCGGCTGATGACAATGGGCGTCTTCTCGTTATCGGTATCAGTACTCTTCTTCTCACGACGACTGCGGCGACAGCAGCAGCAGAATAGCAAAAGTGCTGCTGCAATAACGGCCACTGGAATCACCGTACCCAGCACGATGGCGATGGTCTTTCGGTTCATTCCGCCGCTTACAGTACTCTTGGCAGCGACAGCAGCCTCCGTCGCGGTTGCGCTTGGTGATTGGACATTTGTGGATTCGGCAGTCTTGGATGGAGTTGCGCTAGCTGAAGTGGTGGTCGCTGTTTGCTCTACACCTTTGATCTCGAACGAGAGGTCGTTGGAAGCGCCACCCTTTGTGGCAGTCAGAACTATCTTGGCCGACTCGAAGTCTTCAGGCACTTTGCCCACGAATGACTGGTTTTTGCTCTGAAACTGGAGCCAATCCTGCTCCGGCTCTATCCGTGCACTTACTTCAGTGTCTTTGTCGACCGTGAGACCCGTTGGCAGTTTCCAATTGAGAAACTCATTGCGTGTGGCGTTGAGGGCGGGAAGGTCGTTGCGACTGAACAACGACGTCACAACAGAAACAACAGCATTCACAGTCACTGTATCGCCCCAGGTGTCAGTCACCGTGACAAGAATGTACGAAACAGAGGCTTCGTTTGGCGCCACGCCACTTAGCTTTCGCTCCTTGTCGTTCCAAGTGAGCCACGAATCTGTCAAGTTCGTGGTGACAGAGCTGATGTCTTGGTTCTTCAGCGCGTTTCGGTCGAGAGTCATTTTGTCAAGCGGAACAGACCACTCGAACTTATCGCCAGAGGTGGCGTTCAGGTGGACGTCCGTCACATTGGTCACAAGCTGGTGCGCGCCAACGACAAGGTTGAAAGGCACGAAATACCCGCCGTAACCGGGTACGTCCGTAGCCACGAGAAGAAGCCCAAAGTTCTGTGCCGGGGCTATATCAGAGATCACGTTGGGGGCGCTGCCTGAAAATGTGAGCGTGTCCTTCTCAAAGTTGAGCCAGATGGGAAGTGGTGTGTGGTTGGTCAGGATGCCGTAAAATTCCTTGATAGGTGCGTTGGGCTGAGTGTCAAACATGTCGCTATCGAATGAAATTGAGAACTTTTCGCCAGGCACGATGACCAGACCATTCTCGCCATTGACAGGGCCGGCCTTAGCAAGTTGCGATGCTACCGAATGCCGATCGTTAATCGTCGGGGGCTTATAGGGACTGACCTTGAGCGTGCAGTCGTCGGTCGCCTGGCCAGACCCGTCGCTGGCTTGGAGCTGGAAGGTGACCTCTTTGACTTCGTCGCCGTCGTCGGGAGGCGTGCCTGAGAGGGTGCGCGTCCCGCTATCGAACTGCAACCAGCTGGGGAGGTTGGCAGCGGAGTATACGAGGTCGCCGGTGTTGCCTGAGGCTACGAACGTGTCGGAGCTGATCTGGTAGTTGTACGCCTCTCCAACGCGTGCCAGAGGGGGCACCTGAGAGTTGAAGGAGTAGCCGACACTCGGCTCGGCCGCCACAGGCGGTGCCACCAGGGCGGCTGCGGCCAGCAGTGCCGTCAGTGTTCGCATCCTTTGTTAGCAAAGAGGTGCCACTAACGGGTGGCTTTGAGGGAACCTACCTTTGGAAAGACGCTCTGGCGTGACGGCCCTGGTGGTGGTGTGCTGGAATGAATGACTGGAGTAAGACGAGAGCAGGGCGGCGCCGGGCGGGTCGTTGCAATGGAGATCTCGATCCAAAGTGAGACGGGTGGAAGGGGGCCTCAGGTGATAAAGTACAAAGTTGGAAACGAGTGACTTCACGAAGCAGAGGTCGAGGTGGGCCGCGAGACCTGTAGCTTCCCCGTTATAGCTAATACCGAACCAGCATGGCGTCCTTTTTACTTTTGACCTAGCATTGAAATGATGGATCACGCCCCTTCGTTCACCGACCTGCAGTCTCCTGCATAGTGACCGTCCTAAACGAGGTGGCATGCTTCCTGTTTGGGACACCGGACGCAGGACCGGCACGCGTCGCGGCGCATGTAGGGGCGGTCACGACATTCGTCGTCGCGACGCCAATGGCGCGGAGGCGGTGGCCGTTCCATTGCTCCACACTCTGGGGCGGGGTCCGCCGGCTAATGGCACCACCCGGGGCCTGTATCTACCCACACGGAACCACAGGGCGCCACAGTGCGGGCTGGCAATCCCCCATGTGGTGGGTCTACTGTGCATGCATGCACAGGGAGGCTCACGTCGGGGCTACACTAAGGTATCGAGTTCACCGTGGCTACCGCGCTTTCGACGCGTCCGCCATCCCTTCCTTGCCTAGAAAACGTTTCGCGGCTGCTTCCTAGACACCCGGGTGGAGAGGGCCCGGCACCGCGCATCGTTCGCCGCCCGAACCGGCAACTTCAAAGGACAACGACGGCCGTGTTCCCTGTCCACCTGCGACGAACATACGTCCAAGGCAGCCAGCGATGGGCCGGCGAACATCCCTAGTTTGGGCATGTAATTACGCGCGTCGGCCCCCATTTAGACGCGATTTCGCCAGATTGGGATGCGTGCTGCATGCCAACGGCCCGAAACGGCAGTGCCCGGAGGTTCAGGGGGGTAGGAGGCGAGCAAAAAGCGGAAAGTGCAAAGTGTCCCTGTCCGCTACGGGTGGCAAGGGTGCGACGGCTCAGCCTTTGAAACCTCCACGATCTTGTTGGTTCTATCAAAACAGATTCTCTACATGGTCCAATTGGTTCGTGCAGCGGCTCGTATTTCTTCAGTAACGGAGCTTACAGCGCACGCGACACGCGCAGCGCGCGACGGTGGTACCGTTGTCGGGACACATCAGGGTCGCATAGGGAACTGTCAAAAACGACAGGTTCGGACAGTTGCAGGATGATTTAATTGTGGGGAGGCAGTCGCCAGGCACACAAAGTCGTCGTACCAGACCCCTGATGGCGTGTGCTCTGATACCAATGCACGGCGGCCACTGCTCTACGCTTGGCTCTGCCAACGGCTTGTGCGCTCTCGTATACTCAGGACGAGCTGGCGACCGCGAACCGCCGTCGGCTACGCGTCGTGGTACAGTCCCACATGCCCCAGCCTGCCCCACTAACCCTCCGCACGACGCGGCGGCTCTTTCGGGCGGTCGGCAGTGTCCGAGACGACAGCGGGCGTCTGGCTGGCTGGACGCGTGGTCATCAGCTGGCCACTTGCTGCCGCCTCATCCCTCGGCCATAGAGGAGGGGTCGCACGGTCGCAAGGCACGTGTCGGCATGCAAGGCCACGCTCCGGCCGGGCGGACAGCGCATTAGCGAGGGGCGGCACGACCTCGCACCTTTGACACGATAAGGTCACCCCCTGTCGCGGTTATCGTCGGTCTTAGCCGAGCTATAGGTGTTTCGAGTACCACCGTCCACGTACATAGAGGCACCGACGCCCAGTCATCATGCCATGACCTTTTGTGGGCTATGTTTGGCCGCCGGTCAGATGTGACAATAGCCATCTTGGCTATGCTTGCCGTCAGCGGCGCCACATCACGTCGTGTTTCGTATGGTAGAGCAGGGTCCTTGGTGCTGGGGCGGAGATCGTACGCCAGCTACAGCCCACCCCGCCCGACTCAGCCTGGCTCAGCCACGCCGGAGAGGCTCATCGTACGCGTTTCCCAGAATAACGTACAGCCATTGCGAAGAGCTGCTGGACATCTAATTACTGGGCCGGTCCCCGTGCATAAGCGAGGGCCCTGGAGCCTGGCCACGGGAAGTAGGCATGGCCGCCCGATGAGGCGGGCTGTGGCCGGTCCGGCGGCCGCCAGTGCCCGCTGTCGACACCCACGCGCTGCGCTGCGCCGCGTGCGCCGCTCCGGGGCTCAGCCACGACCTGTGCTCACGAACAAGTGACGTCAGCATGCGAGATACGCACTCCGGGGACACATCGTGGTGTCGGCTCGAACGACTGGCGAGACAGCCATATAGTCCGCCGTCGCGGCGGGTCGGCTCGACGAGGCACCGGGGCACGTGTTGGGGGGTATGTACGGATCAACGAGCGTGCCGGACGCACCGTGGCCACTGGACACGGCCAGCCACGGCTAGAGGCCGGCCTGGATCGCCGGGCCCGGGTTTGACAGCCGCAGGTTGTGCGGAAACGGGGCCCCCTGATCTGCACGTGAGCCGGGTGGGCCGGCACTGCAAACGGCAGTGGCCATTCGAGCTTTCACGACGGTGACGCCAATCGCGCGTTAGTCCGGGCACGATGGCATGAAGCTCGGGCCACCTGACGAGTCGGCGGGCGGTATCAGGAGCGTGAAGCGGGCTGGATGCGGAGACGCTGGAGCCAGGACGCAGCTGGCCCGACGACGGCTCCGACGCCCCGACGCCGCGTCGGAGCGGCGCGGCGCGACGCCACCGCACTGCTAACCGAGCAGCCAGCAACCCAGATCAATTGCAGCCGGCCTGATTTGCTGCCAGCGTAGGGAAAAATTTTAGAGATTTGCTCTGCATCCTGTAGGCTGCACGTCCGGGACGGAAAACAACAGACTCGCTGAAACTCTGGAACAGGGAGGACCCAACACGGGGAGAACAGGGTCGGGCCATCGAGCGGGACGACGTTCGGGTCACTCGCTGAGGCGCAAGCGTACATCTCGACATCTCTCACAGGGCTATGCCTGGCACTCGTTCTTCCCGACAACGTTCGTTATCAACAGTTTGCCGCACACACCAGCAGGGGTATCGCAAACACCACGACGTGGACTGCGCTCGGGCTGGGAAGGATGGGCTATGATGGAGGTAAGCCCGCAATTGCGCCAATGGCACCGCGCCGTCTGACACAGCCCGGCACCAATCGCAGCGACAAGGGGCATTTGCACGTCGAATATGCGTCTAGAACGTACCCACGGCGTGTGCCGTCGCCGGCACGGGACCCCCCACCTTCGGACCGCTTCCTCCGGACCTCTCCAGAAAGTCCTACCGGCACCCTGTCTCCCGCCGCCAACCATAGACCGCCTCCGAGGCTGCGGCCGCCTCGCGATGAGCCGCCATGGCGCTTAGCCTGGCTGACGCTCTTTGCAATCGTGTTTCTCGCAGCGTGCGGATGGAGCTTTGCCACCACCCACGTTGATCCCAAGGGCTGCCGGATGAGCTACATGGCGCCGTCCTACTCTCGTGTTATCTCCTTCAACAACTCCCACACCCGGCTGGCCTCAAAGTACTCTCTCTACCTCTATCGGGAGCACGAGGTGGACGCCTCGCTCCAGCCGAACGGCATTCCAGTGCTGTTCATACCGGGGAACGCCGGTTCCTACAAGCAGGTTCGCGCCCTAGCCGGCGAGTGCGCCAGACAGTACTACGGCTGGGGCGACGTAGGCTCAGACGACGAGAAAAGCCGCCATGCAGAAGAGACCTCGAAACAATCTGGTTCACGGAGGAAAAGAAGAAGCCAGAAGGGCCAACGTGTGAACGGCAATGAGACGCACAGCCGAGTCCGGCAAGATTTCCCCAATAGCGGGCCGTTTGACTTCTTTACCGCAGACTTCAACGAGGACCTGACTGCCTTCCACGGTCAGACCATCATGGACCAGGCTGAGTACCTTAATGACGCGGTGGCCTTCATTCTGAGTCTCTACAACAGCACACAAGGCGATCCGGCACCAAGATCCGTCATCTTGGTCGGTCATTCAATGGGTGGCATGGTAGCCAGGGCTATGCCGATGCTCCTGAACTACCAGCACGACAGCATCAACACGATCATCACACTCGCCGCTCCGCACACAGTACCGCCAGTTTCGTTTGATGCTAGTATCGCTCAGGCGTACAGTGAGGTGAACCGCTTCTGGCGCGACGCTTATAGTCAACAGCTTGCCGGACCTAGCCCATTGGAAAACGTGGCGGTACTCTCGATCGCTGGTGGCACGCTTGACCATATGATTCCAAGTGACTATGCATTTTTGGGGACAATTGTCCCGCCGACCCACGGCCTTACCGTGTACAGCTCCACGATGCCGAATGTGTGGACAGGCATAGATCATCAAGCGATAGTGTGGTGTGATCAGTTTCGTAAGACTATGGCGGAGGTGCTGTTTGCCATTACGGACGTCCGCAGGCCAACAAAAACAAGACCCCTGGCTGACCGGATGCACATTTTCAGGAAGCTCCTTCTCACTGGCCTCGAGGACATCATGCTTCCGCCAGACGGTGGCACCGGTGAGCCTGACACCGTTTTGTGGGTTGACGACATTCCAAATGCGATGATCCCTATGAAACAAAAGCTGGTGTTACGCAAGCTCGGGCTTTCAAGAAAACAAGGGTATCTCATACCGTTCCCTTTGACAAGCAATTCGCATTATGGAATCGAGCCAACGAATGGAACTCACATTTTCTCATTTCTCAGCGACCAAGCGTTGCTCGGTCCAGGAGTCTCACATGGCGGCCGCAATCAGCCGGAGGGTCTGACCGCGTTGCTTTGCAAGTATCCGTCTGCACACTATGATTTGGACGACACAGACTTGGCGGAGGTTGACCTTACAAGCCATGTCACAATGAAAGCAGCTGGATACCGTAAGAACGTGTTCAAGCTCTTGTGCCGCAACCTGGCACCCGACGCCGTGATCCTGCCAGCGTCGCCGTTGCGGGAGTCCCCTGAGGATCCAGTGACAGCGGACAAGCCTTTCTCGTACCTGCAATTCAACGTTAGCAACGTGGCGTCGTTTGACTTTGCAGTCATCGTTGACACGCATAACGCGCCACAACCAGGCTTTGTCATGGCAGAGGTCCAAGAGCAGCACAAGCACAGTGTCGTGATGACTGATAGCCAATGGCGCATGCTGACAAGTGGCAGCAAAGTTGAGCTTTCGTCCGATCGGCCGGCCATGGTCGACATCTCAGTGAAAAATGCCCGCGGCTCTCTTGTAGCTTACAAGGTGAGGGTGAGCGGGGGCAAGGAGTCAGAAGAGGAGCTCAGGAAGCAGGATCAGCGCAGCAAAGCCAGTCCAGATACACCTCCAGAAGATGTCGATGACGGCCCGCGGAGCTATGTTGGCGTTCGCAAAAAGGGGCTCTTCTCTCCGTTCCTACGTCAGTATGTTGGCACGGAGAGCAAGTTTTTCGTCGGATTGGAGAATGAGACGACTATAAGTGTGATGGAGCATGGAATGGCACCCTACGCGCCTCATATTGTCTCCAACGTGGCGTCGCCTGACCGCTCGAGCCGACGACATGTGGATCCGGAGCAGCGATACGAGAATCTTGTAGGATGGCACGGCGATGCAAACAATTTGCATCTACAAGTGTGGTCTGACACGTCTCGGTATGGCCGCGATTTCCACCCGCTTGTCATCTCTATCAGCGTTGACCTCGTTGGAACATTGGGGAGACTTGTGCTGCACTATCGTGCCGCTTTAGCGGTATTTCCGCTGGCACTCACGGCGTTTGTGGTGGCTCTGCAGTTTCGCAGTTACAGCCGCAGCGGTGTGTTCATTTCGTTTGGCCATTCACTGCGAGTGATTACGCAACAGTACTTGACGGTGCTTTTAATTGGCTCTTATCTTCTAAGCGCGCTAGTCGCTTCACCTCTGATCAAGGACCTCTTGTATCTGGTTGAGCCCGCGGATTACGCTTTGGACGAAACTACCACGAGTGCGTTTCATGGCACAAAGGTCAACGAATTCTTTTTAGGGCTGGATCAGAGCGCGACCTATGTGCTGGGGCCAATCTTCATCGCCGTGTCGCTTGGGTTGTGCGGTGTGCTCTACTACGTCACCCGGCTTGTCGTGCTTGTACTGTCGTGGTTCTGCTATGGCTGCATCACCGTTCTTGGGCCCGGCAAGAAGCCAGTCGTCATCTCTTACGGCAGTCTCAAGGCTGCAGTGTCGCCAGCCGTGTCGACACCTACAACACCGGACGCAGTCTCATCGTCCGCTTCGCCGGCGCCGTTGGCACCCTCACTGCCGCTTCCTGAGCCGCAATGGCGATGGACAGGTTTGCGGCGGACATGCTCGCTTGGTGCCCTACTGGCGGCAGGAACAGCGCTCGTTCCGTTCCAGGCGGTCTTCATTGCAGTTGCGGGTTTGCAGATAGTGAACTGCGTTCGGATTGGAGTTCAGGTCATCAAGGATTCAGCGCTGCGCCGCGAAGCTGCCCTCCAGGCGGCAGCTGCCGAGGCGAGCAGCAGCGAATCGTCTGAGGACGACACCAGTGCCGACGAAGGGTCGCCTGGCCCCAAGAAGCTGTCGCTCGACACGAAGACGCTGGCGGTGGCGCAGGTGGACGGTAGCAAGACGGTGACGCTGTCTGTGACCAGTGCAGGGGTGATGCATTCGCCGGTCAAGAGCGGCACAGCGCTCGCCGAAGAGCGCAACCTATTCAATTTCTCTGTGGCGGTGCTGATGCTGCTGATCTGGCTTGTGCCCATCAACACGCCGGCCGTGATTACATGGGGCCACGACTTGAAAGTTGGGTGGTTCAACCTGCCTTTCCGGTGGCACACCAACATGCTGTCTGTGGCGCCCATGGCGCTGCTGGTAGAGCGCATCACGGCACGGAAGATGGTCCCGCGAATGCGGCAGCTGTCGCAGGAGGCCATCACAAACATAATGCTATGCTACGTGGCGCTTTACGGCCTGGTGTGCGGCGTGGCGCACGCGTACTGGCTGCACTACCTCACCAATCTCGTGTGTGCGTGGCTGGTGGTGCAGTACTACGAGTCTCGCCCGTCGCGGGCGCGGTGAGACGGAGCGGTCCTTTTTCGCGATTTGTACTTTAGCCCCGTGACTTCCACATTTCTAATGCCTAATACATGTAATATAGTCCGAGACTGGCTCTCCGGGACGCCCGGATGGGCGACACGCGGCCACCCCTACGCCTGTGTCGCGCCATGGCGCCATCCCACACGGGGGACGGAACCCTCCGTTCCAATTCTGTTGGGTTGCGTCGCAGCTGCAGCGATTAGCCGGAACCCTCTGCAAGGCGCCATGCATAGAACGACTGCCAACCCAACACAAGGCATCCCGAGGCCGAGGTTTCTGTCATTCTGTCTCCAAACCACCAGTTAGACCGAAGGTGAGTGCGGTGTCGAGCCGGGCCCCGGCGCCCGTGTGCTCTCGCCGCCAGCCACGGCCATTCGACCGTGGACGACGCATGGCGCCCAGCCAACCCTTGTCGGGCCGGCCCTCCCCTTGTCTTTCACTAACACAGATGTCGTCTCCAAGCAGCACTTTTGGCCACCTAACGGTGACACCCGACTCCCCACAGTCGCCCAACTTCCCTCGGCCGCGTCACCAGCGCACCTTCACGGGCTTCACCCCCCGCGAGATCAAGAACATTGATGCCGTGATTCCGCTCGAGTCGCGCAGCCTGTGGAAGAAGTTCAAGGTCGGCGAGTTCTCCAGCAAGGCCGACTTCCAGGCCGAGTTTGTCCGCCACATCGAGACGACTCTGGCCCGTTCGCTCTACAACTGCGACGACCTCGCCGCCTACCAGGCCGCGTCGCACGCCATCCGCGACCGCCTCATCGTCGCCTGGAACAAGACGCAGCAGAAGCAGACCATCCGCGACCCCAAGCGCGTCTACTACCTGTCGCTCGAGTTCCTCATGGGCCGTGCCCTCGACAACGCCGTCCTGAACCTCGAGGTCAAGCCGATCACTAAGGAGGGTGTCAGCGAGTTTGGTTTCAAGTTCGAAGACCTCCTGCAACAGGAGCCTGACGCTGCCCTCGGCAATGGCGGTCTTGGACGTCTCGCTGCGTGCTTCATCGACTCGCTGTCCACGAACAACTACCCCGCGTGGGGTTACGGTCTGCGTTACCAGTACGGTATCTTCAAGCAAAAGATCATCGACGGTTACCAGGTGGAGCAGCCCGATTACTGGCTCACTTTCTCCAACCCTTGGGAGATTCCGAGATATGAGATCTCCATCGACGTGCCCTTCTACGGCTATGTTCGCAAGTTCACTGACGACAATGGCAACGTCAAGAAGGTGTGGGAAGGTGGCGAGATGGTGCAAGCTGTCGCGTACGACTTGCCTATCCCTGGCTACGGCACCGAGAACGTGAACAACCTCCGTCTTTGGTCCTCCAAGCCCACCCGTGAGTTTGACTTTGCCAAGTTCAACGAAGGTGACTACGAGTCCTCTGTCCGTGACCAGCAGAAGGCCGAGACCATCTCTGCCGTGCTCTACCCGAACGACAACTTCTACTCTGGCAAGGAGCTGCGGCTTAAGCAGCAGTACTTCTGGGTGGCAGCATCGTTGCACGACATTGTTCGCAGATTCAAGAAGAGCCAGCGTCCTTGGCGCGAGTTCCCCGACCAGGTCGCAATCCAGCTCAACGACACTCATCCGACGTTGGCCATTGTCGAGTTGCAGCGTCTCTTCATTGACGTCGAGGGCCTGGAATGGGACATGGCTTGGGACATTGTGACCCGCACTTTTGGCTACACCAACCACACTGTGCTGCCTGAGGCTCTGGAGAAGTGGCCTGTCGACTTGATTGGCAATCTTCTGCCCCGCCATCTTGAGATCATCTATGACATCAATCTCTTCTTCCTGCAGCGCGTCGAGAAGCGATTCCCGAAGGATCGCGACCTCCTCTCTCGCGTGTCCATCATCGAGGAGTCCAACCCGCGTCAGGTGCGCATGGCGTACCTTGCCATCATTGGGTCTCACAAGGTGAACGGTGTGGCCGAACTGCACTCGGAGCTCATCAAGACCACAATCTTCAAGGACTTTGTCAAGATCTACGGTCCGGACAAGTTCACCAACGTCACGAACGGTATCACGCCGCGCCGCTGGCTGCACCAGGCGAATCCCGCCCTCTCAGAGCTCATTGCCTCTAAGCTTGGCGGGTACGGATACCTCAAAGACCTTGGCCAGCTCAAGCGCCTCGAGGAGTTTGTCAACGACGAGGAGTTTGAGCTCAAGTGGAATGAGATCAAGAAGAAGAACAAGGAGGACCTTGCAGCTCTTATCAAGTCGCAGTCTGGCATAGAGGTCGATACCAACGCACTTTTCGACATCCAGGTGAAGCGTATCCACGAGTACAAGCGCCAACAGATGAACATCTTCGGTGTTATCCATCGCTACCTCAAGCTTAAGGAGATGTCGCCCGAGGAGCGCAAGAAGGCCGTCCCCCGTCTGTCTGTCTTTGGTGGCAAGTCTGCGCCTGGTTACTACATGGCCAAGACCATCATCAAATTGATCAATGCAGTTGGCGAGGTTGTCAACAACGATCCCGACACCCGCGACTACCTCAAGTGCGTCTTCATTGAGGATTACAACGTGTCCAAGGCTGAGATCATCATCCCCGCTTCGGACCTCTCGGAGCACATCTCTACAGCAGGGACTGAGGCGTCCGGTACGTCCAACATGAAGTTTGTCCTCAACGGCGGCCTCATCATTGGCACTGTGGACGGTGCAAACATCGAGATCACGCGCGAGATTGGCGACTCCAACATTTTCCTGTTCGGCCACCTGGCAGAGGAGGTGGAGGACCTGCGTCACAAGCACCGCTTTTCGCCGTCCGACCTGGACCCGGCGCTGCAGCGCGTATTTGAGACTATTGAGAGCGGAAAGTTTGGTGATGTCAGCATCTACAGCGCTTTGATCCACTCGATCCGCGACTCTGGCGACTACTACCTCGTCTCTGACGACTTCCAGTCCTACCTGGACGCGCAAGACCTTGTTGATGAGTCGTTCCGTGACCGCAAGGGCTGGGCTGCCAAGTGCATCACCGCCGTTGCCAACATGGGCTTCTTCTCGTCTGACCGCGCCATCGACGAGTATGCCGAGACGATCTGGAACGTCGAGCCTGTCGCCGTGGAGGAATCCGACGAACTTTAGACGATATATCAGTAAGCAAATATATTCCTATGTAGATGAACGTTGACTTTGGCCTGCCGAGACTAGAACGGCTCCCTTCACCATGCCACTGGTGTCAATCTCCACCAAACGGTGGCTCCGCTGCTCACGTGATGCCTCTGCGCGTCGTTGCATCGGTTTCGTGCATGAGCAGCGACTACTTTGGCTGAATCAGCCCAGGCCACTTCACCACTTCACCACTGCCAGCAAGTCATGATGACGCTCACGAGCACTCTGAAAACGGTTGCACCGTACCATTGCATGCTATTCAGTGCCCTGTTTGGGACCACGGCGTGGCAGTCGCTTTACCTGGGCATCGCGGCCTTCAAAACGCTTCCGCACGAGTGGTTCTCAGCTCTCCAGGCCCGCATCTTCCCTACTTACTTTGCAGTCCAATCGGCTGCTTCCGTGGGCCTTCTTCTGACGGCATCATCGGTGCTACCGGCTGCCTCCGTCACACCGGCGTACACCGCTCTGGGCATTGGTGCCGTCGGTGCGCTGCTCAACCTGACCATCGTGTCACCTGTGAGCCGCCACATCATGGCAGAACGCAAGGCGCAGGAGAAGCGTGAGGGAAAGCATTGCAAGGACCCTGATGTGTCTGACGACATGAAACGTCTCAACCAGAAGTTCCGCAAAATGCACAGCGCATCTGTGCTCTGCAACCTGGGCACCTTTGCGATGCTGCTCTACTACTCGGTCATTCTCACCGACGGGCTCCTCGCGCAGACCGCCGCGTCCTTTTAACCCATCCAATTGACCTCACACTGTCTATAGATGAAACGGAAAAGAAATCAACAGCAGCTTACTCTTGTCAGGTGATTGAGTCACGTGCGACCTGTTGAAGACTTCAAAACGCCACTTTGGGTGGTGGCAGAGTCACTAAAGTTTGTAGTTGACCTTTGAAAACTTTCAGAACGCTGCAACGATTGTTGTCGCGGTCGAAATGCGGCATTAGCCATAGCCACAAGCTCACATACGTGAAGTTCACTCTCGCCGCACTTGTGTCAGTCAGGTGACTTGATCATGTGACCCATGAGCCGCATCAGAAACGTCGTCGCCGCATCAAATTCATCACTCGACCTGAACCACAATGTCGGTGCAGATTTTCGGCGACCAGGTGACAGAGGAGCGCGGCGAGAATGCGCGAATGAGCGCGTTCGTCGGCGCCATTGCGGTGGGCGACCTCGTGAAGACGACGCTTGGCCCAAAGGGCATGGACAAACTGCTTCAGAGCGCGTCATCCACCGAGTCGCTGGTCACAAACGACGGTGCAACTATTCTCAAGAGCATTCCTTTCGACAATCCGGCAGCTAAGGTGCTTGTCAACATCTCCAAAGTTCAGGATGACGAGGTGGGCGACGGTACGACTTCCGTCACAGTTCTCGCAGCCGAGCTTTTGCGCGAGGCTGAGAAGCTCGTTGACCAGAAAATTCATCCCCAGACCATCATTGAAGGGTTTCGTGTAGCGTCGAAGGCAGCGCTGGATGCACTTGCAAAGAGCGCAATCGACCAGTCTAGCAACCCCGATGCGTTCCGGCGTGACCTCCTTGCCATTGCCAAGACGACGTTGTCGTCTAAGGTCCTTGCACAGGACAAAGAGCACTTTGCAAAACTCGCCGTAGATGCGGTGCTGCGACTCAAGGGCTCCACCAACCTGGAGCATATCCAGATCATCAAGAAGGCAGGTGGTAAGCTAACGGACTCGTATCTCGACGAAGGCTTCATCCTGAACAAGCGGTTCGGCGTTAACCAGCCCAAAAAAATTACCAATGCCAACATACTGGTGGCAAACACACCAATGGACACTGACAAGGTCAAAATTTTCGGTGCGAAGTTCAAGGTTGACGCTACGTCGAAACTCGCTGAACTGGAGAGAGCTGAGAAGGACAAGATGCGAGCTAAGGTCGACAAGATTAAGGCTCATGGCATCAACGTTTTTGTGAATCGTCAGCTCATTTACAACTGGCCCGAGCAGCTCTTTGTCGAGGCCGGCATTAACACCATTGAGCATGCTGACTTTGACGGTGTTGAACGACTTGCTCTCGTTACCGGTGGCGAGGTGGTGTCTACCTTCGATCACCCGAACAGCGTGCGCCTGGGCCACTGCCAGTCCGTCGAAGAGATCATCATTGGCGAGGATGTGCTCACGAAGTTCTCTGGTGTGGCCGCTGGAGAGGCATGCACCGTGGTCCTGCGCGGCGCAACAGAGCAGTTGCTCGATGAGGCCGAGCGCTCTCTACACGACGCTCTATCCGTGCTGTCACAAACGACGCAGGACACTCGCACGACGCTGGGGGGTGGCTGTGCAGAAATGCTCATGTCGCGCGCCGTGGACAGAGCTGCTCAGAATGAATCCGGCAAACGTGCCCTTGCTGTTGAAGCATTCGCTCGCGCTCTGCGTCAGCTTCCAACAATCCTTGCTGACAACGCTGGCTTTGACTCGTCGGAGCTCGTCGCTAAGCTGCGCTCTGCAATCTACAATGGTATGACTACAACAGGCCTCGATTTGAATCGGGGTGAGATTGCGGATATGCGGGAGCTCGGAATCGTGGAATCGTACAAACTGAAGCGTGCCGTGGTCAACTCAGCGGCTGAAGCTGCCGAGCTGCTCCTGAGAGTCGACAATATCATTCGTGCCAAGCCTCGTACTGCTGACCGCAATAGAATGTAGTAATAGACTATGCAGTTAGCCCTCGACGAAAGAGATGCAATAGAGGCGATAAAAGTGAAAGTTTGTGGCAAGAATCTCACAACGCTGGGGCGTTGACGATGCACAAGGACAAAAGCGTGGTAGAGACAGACCGAATAAGTATTATACAAGTATGGCAAAACGGCTGCGGTTGCTCTCTACGAGCTTCGTGAACCTACCTTCCCACATGGTTGCCTCGTCTTTTGCTGCTTTGAGCTCGGCCTCCAGTACCTCCAACGAAGGCAATCCCACAATGCTCTCACTGTAGACTTGCTCGCCCAACGCAATCTCTTCTTTCAGTAGAGGCTGTGGCGTCTGCATGTCTGTGATTCCCGTAAAAAATGCACTGTTCGCCAAGTCCATGTCCTCATTCAACTCCCGGAGGAGTCGAGTGGGTAGACGATCGTCGGAGCGACCTGCCGAGAGCGACTTAGAGCCTCCTGCTTCAAGAGGGAGGAGTCCAATGGACTTCCCTAGTTGAGTCATCCCATCTATGACCTTGTGTATCCTTTCAAGGGTTCCTTGGAAGAACTCCAGGGTATTAGATCTCTCGGCATCGGCCTTGATGCGCTCATACTCACCCGTAAGCCGCTCGATGAAGTTCTGGAGGGAGATCGCTCTCTTCTCATAGGGTGTCGTCGGTAACCGACCCGAGGTACGAACTGCGACGCGCTCAACTGCGTCCAAGCCTACAAACAACTCACGCACCTCCGGCAGCACTGAAAAAAGCTCAGATTGACGTTGCGCGAAGAATTCCCTGCTGCTGTTTAGTTTTTCGAGGCACGCGCTCATATCCGCTCGCCCACTCTCCTTTGTACGCGCTGTTATGTCTTCAATATCAGCGAAGATAGTGGTGTAGGTCGCGTTGGCAGATTCGACCTTGCTCAATGACATCTCCAAGTGACGAACCGCATCTGAATCAAGAGGAAAAGCGCCATTCCCAAGGGCGGCCAATTTCGACCACAGATTCTCATCGCCACTTGTATTGTCACGATCCACCTGCACGATGTTTTTCTCCGGAGTTCTGATTTGACTAACAACATTATCTGGTCTTGTACTCGAGTCTAGGTCTCTGGTCTCAGAAGTAGTAGATGCGTAAGACGCAGATCTTAAAGAAGCATTGGTCTTGGACGTAGCGGTGCTTTGACCTCTCTTCAAGATTGCGCGCGGTTTGTTCTGAGCATTGAAAGGCGACACATAGGGCTCAGCTGCCTCCTTGTCCGTTTTATCCGCATCGCTGGCCCGACTTTCTGCGTGCGCCAATCGAAACATGTCCTCCAGCAGAGGTACGCTGGTGTCATCTTTACCATGCCTGCTTTCGAGATGGCTCTGGGCATGTTGAGCAATGGTCGTCTCGTGGCTTTTGTCGCGCCCGCGAGCAGTAGTAGTCTGCTCCATCGCAACCTCAAGAGGATCAGCGATCTCACTAGCACCCCCACCGCCATCAGCATTCTCGCGCGCACTGCTCGGCCATATCTTCAATGAATCTTCCGCCCACATCTCGTGTGGCGGTACTTGAGCTTGAGTTTCTTGTTCTGACTCCGAACTGCCAGACTCTTCCCCCAAATCATCTTCCAGTGCATCAAAGTGAATGTCCTTGCCTGTATCAAAGAATGAGGGCAGGGTTCCTGGCTCTGTGTGTTCTTCGATGGTGGGTTTCTCCACGGCTGCAAAATCAGCATCCTTCACAAAGTTAGCCTCCCCAGCTGTATTCTTCAAAGTCTCACTGAAGCTGCTTTGTGGCGCGTTAGGACCGAACCCGGGAGGCGGAGGCACGATAGAAGGTCTTGAGGGCCACGAGGGTTGCAAATTGCCAGGCCACGAAGAATTTAAAGGTATTCCTGGGGGCATTGGACACCTTGCATATGGTGGCGGCTCCACAAGTGGCGGTTCCGGTGTACTTGGGCCCTCTAATCGCAACTGACCACTCATCTTATGACCACCTGTCAGCGCTGAGGGCGACGAAATGAACACACCCCCAGTCCTCACCGCAGGCTGTATGCTGTGCTCAGGCTGTATCTCGTCATTATCCAGCAATGCAGTGATTTGGCCCAAAAGCTGTCCTGACAGTCCCAAGCTCTCCCTTTCGTCCATTGCTACTAATGGTGAGTGGACCTCTGCATCTGCGCAGAGACGTCCTGAAGTGGATGAACGTTCGCTGCCAGTTCCATCGTCAGGTCGTCGAATTGGACCAATTGAGACAATTGAGGCATCATTCGTCGCATACTCCAATTCGGCGATGTCCGGGCGCTCTGGATAAAACTCGTCCCTTAGATCTGATATTGCTGCATCGACATCCTCTGATAGCTCTTTGCAAGTCCTTGATCTTCCGGGCGCGGAGATGGGTGATAGCGCCATACGGCGCTTCGTAACCCCCTCTCCGTCAGGAGAGATTGACGTTAGCGTAGAGTTCTGGTTTCTGGTGCGACGGGTGGCACATGTGTGATCCTGTCTTTCAGAGTGCCCCCCAAGCCGGTCCGGCATTAGATCAAACCAATGCCCTGCGTTAGAACAGAGGAAAACGCTACGGAGACCACTCCTCTCATCACTCGTTTCATTCAACTATCTACACATCATGACAATTGCGAACGAGAGAGGAGTGGATGGTGAAACTAACCTTGATTAGCCTCCAGCACCAATTTGGTTGGCCAATTGGTCTCTGTGGCGTTAGCGTCATTCCAAAATATGTTATTCCTTCACCGTTTCATACCTCCATTCATGAGATGCGCCAGCAGCTCTTGGCTGTTGTGATTGGCTGCAGTCAAGTGATGGTGCTGTGCCTGTTGCAATGGATGGTGGTGTTGGTCCTGCTGCGGCGGGTGGACACCTGGAGGTGGGCCACTGAATAGCCCAGGGGGCGGTGGTGTTGCAGTTTGTTGCACCTCGGATAACGGCAGTTGCTGCGGCTGAGGAGGCACTGATCGCCGTTCAGGTTCGGCTTGAGGCAGGTCGACAACAGGCAGTTCATACCGTCGTCGTCGTGGCAGGAGACTGGTTAGCTTCAAGTCAGTGTCATCAACTGTCGCCCTTCCTTTACCAGCTTTCTTAGGATCAAATCGGACCATTGGGATTGCCGCAGCCTCTTTAAGATCGTCCTCGCTCAGCAGCTTCGCACTGAACGAAAAGTCGAACGCATCCTTTGAAAGACTTTGCAGGCCCTCTTGAATCGCAATCAAGCCGGGATGGGGTGTAGCTGGGATTGGCTGAGCCTGCGGTACGGACGGATCTGCGACGCAAGGCGACGCCGCTTTCGTTATTTTCGCAGCAGTGGCAGTGGGCGAGTTCTTGGAACCCCAGGAAGCCGTAGGAGGGAGTGCGGTAGCACCCGGTAGCGGTGTTGTGTCAGTCGCTGGCGACCCCTGTCCAGAGCCTGCATCGTCTGTGTTACGACGACTTGGTTGCTGGCCGGGCGGAACGTATCCTGACATCGTGTGATGCTGATACTGCTGCTGTATCGGATGCTGCGGAAGGTACTGATGGTGGTCGCTTCGGGATACATTGTTGGTGTTGTGCTTCGCAAGGCCTTGCTGGCCCTTTGTGTGCTGAATGGTTGAAAGGTCCTGCCGCGTGTACGAATCAGCCTCCTCGCCAGGTTCGTGAAGGAACATGCAGTTCGGGTTGGGGCACGATTGGCCGCGAAGATAAGACGAGCAGTATTTGGTAGTACCGTACGCAGCGCGCAAACACTTGCCCTCATTGACCGACCCGTCAACCGCTGCAATGCACTTTGCAGCATCCTCTTTGCGAGCGAAAGTCACATAGACACCAAGGCCAGGGTGGCCGTTGGCGTTGTTGCGGCGATTGATGACAATCTTGTGAATCTTACCGTACTGTCCGAAGAACTGTTCTGTCCGCAAAGTGTTGTGCAGCTCATCTGTGGGGATGTTGGGGTTGAGGCCAGTCACATAGACGAGGTTCTTTTGGATGACGCGCATGCCAGAGAGATGCTTGCGAGAGTTGTGCTCCGAGTCCTTCTTTTCGCGCTCACGCTGCTTCTGTTCCCGCTCCTTGCGCTTTTGCTTGGCCTGTTCCTGCTTCCACTCTTCAGGCGAGATAAAGCGGACCATGCTAGCCGACTTCTCGTCGTACTTGCGCCTACAGCCCGGACATCGTCCGTTGAGCTGCGGGTTCTCCCGGATATTGTTGTAGCAGAACTGGCAGACCTGGTACCCGCACGGACATGGCCGGAAGTTCTTGTCTGCCAGGTCCATTTCCTCCACGCAGAGGGGACTGTGTTAGGGGACGAGTTGCGATGGCAGTCCCGGCCGCCCATAGCGAGCAGGCAGGGGGCAGACATCAGGCGGGGTGCTTACCATAGCTCCTCCTCATCGTCGGAGATGAAGGAGTCGTTGTTGCTCATCATGGGCCGTGTCGTGTGTCGTGCGAGGGCCGCCGGCTGACGTCGTCGCGGTGAGGTGCGAGATTCCAGGTTCTTCGTCGTCGCTGCGTGCGGCTCAGCTGTTGCCTTGGCGACAGCCACGATGCCAATGTAAACCGGAGGGCGCCGTCCCAAGGATGCGATGCCATTGTAAACCCAGGTGCCGTAAAAGGACTGAGATGCCAATGTAAACCCAGGGCCTTTACCAGGGCAGGCGATGCCAATGTAAACCAACGACCATACCAGGGCTGCGATGCCAATGTAAACCAACGACCAATCAGAGACGCATCAATTGCGACGCAACGAAGGTCTCGGGCAGCACCAACCATGATCAGGCAGAACGTGGCAAGAGCGGCGCGGACAGCTCGGACGGCTGTGTCGCAGGGGCGCCGTGCGTTTAGAGCCGCCGCCGTGGCACCGAGGGAGTTCCAGCAGACCCCTGACGGCCTGGACGACATCCGCCAAAAGCCTCGCGTGAAACCGCCCCAGCCGCTCAAGGCTCCAATTGAAAATCCTGCCGACCGGTACAAGGAGCACTCCGAAGAGCTCACCAAGTATGGCCAGTACGTCATGACCGCCCTGCCGAAGTTCGTGCAGGAGTTCTCCGTGTGGAAGGACGAGCTGACCCTATACATCGCCCCGTCGGCCGTGATCCCCGTGTTCACCTTCCTCAAGACCCACACCGCGGCGTCGTTCGAGTCTGTCATGGATGTGACAGGTGTGGACTTCCCGACCCGCGAGCACCGCTTCGAGGTGGTCTACAATCTTCTGTCGGTGCGTCACAACGCCCGCATCCGGGTCAAGACCTACGCGTCTGAGACGAGCCCCGTCCCCAGTATCACGCCGCTGTACGAGGGTGCCAACTGGTATGAGCGCGAGACGTACGACATGTACGGCATTTTCTTCGAAAACCATCCCGATTTGCGCCGGATTCTCACTGACTACGGTTTTGAGGGCCATCCGCTGCGGAAGGATTTCCCACTCACGGGCTACACGGAGGTCCGCTACGACGAAGAGAAGAAGCGCGTCGTTTATGAGCCGCTTGAGCTCACCCAGGCCTTCCGCAACTTCTCCGCGGGTTCCACTGCTTGGGAGCCTGTAGGAGATGGCCGCGACGACAGGCCTGCGTCCTTCAAGCTTCCTACCCCCAAGCCAGAGCCTGAGGACAAGGACAAGGACCAAAAGAAGTAAGATAATGCATCCGTTACCGGCGACTGTTGTAGGCGAGTTATGTATCTCTCGCGCTTTCTTCACGGCCCCAGTTGGCAGATTGCCGGCATTGAGAAGACGGTCGAGAACAACGCAGACGATTCGTGACGTTGGCGTATCCGCTATGGCACATTGCATGCAAAAGACATTCACAGCCTAGTCCACATATATATTATGCTTGCGCTAACTGAGCTCGAAGGTCTTCTATCTCTTTCAATTTGTTCTGATGGTGCTGATCTAGGGCCGCCACCTGTTCGGCAATGAGCTCTACATCCGCTTGCGATTCTGCCAGACCAGCGTCATCTGCGCTCTGAGCCTTGAGCTCCCCGCTCTTTAGTCGGCGCAGCTGGTCCTGCTTGAACTCTAGAAGCTGTTCAAGCTCCCGCCGAACAAGCGCGGAGTTGGAGCTATTGTATGCGCTGATTTTCTGTTTGCGCTCTCCCTGGCTCGACTCCGCTTTCTTGATGAGGTCATCCAGCTCGCTGAGTTGGCGCCTCAGTCTTACCTCCTCCCAGTCGGTGTCCTTCGTACTGCTAAAGTCGGTGCCATCAGGGTTGTATCCACCCGTGCGGCCCCCGAGGCCCATCTTGCTGAGATATTTCTCGCCGAACGCCGTCTTCCCTGAGGAGCCACCACTGCTATTCGCCGAGTCAGTCGTGAAGCGGCGAATGTCGCCTTGGCGCGAAGCTGGGTCGTACTCTGGACGCTGCTTCTCAAACGTCGCACGCAGCGAGGCCGGTACGGCGCGTGGGATGCGAACTCCACGCTCTCGCTGTGATAGTATGTGTAGGAAGAGAAGGCACTGCTCTTTCTCAATGTGTTCGTCGCTGCGGGGGTTGACGAGGTTCCATGCGAACCGAATCTCGCTGTCAGGGACGTTCCCCAATGTACTGTACAGCTCGCCCAGCGAGTCGAACGATATCATGCCACGGTAGTTGGCATTCACCGTGTAGATGCTTGTGTAGGTATCGCGGTCCTTTGGCGACATGTACCAGTCAAAGTCATCACGTAGCGATGTCTCGTCGTCGGTAGACCCGCCCCGAGTTGTGCTGCCGGCGCTGGGGGCGTCAAAGTCTGTGTGGCCTCGCTTGACGGCCTCGTTGGCCTGAATCAGGTGCGCCTTAGAGCCAGGAATGAGCCACTGCGGTAGAGACGCAGGAATGGGCTGGTTGGCGTTGATCTTGTCGAATATGAGGCGCATAGCGATACAGAATTCCTCAAAGTCGAGGCAGCCGTCCTGGTCGATGTCTGCCAGATCCCATACTCGCTCCAGCTCGGACTCGCTCAATTGCGAGTTCTTGAGGACAGGAGCGACCGCCTCGCCGTCGAGAAGTCCATTCTGCGGATTGAGGCCCGAGAATATCTCCCAGTACTTGTTGATCTCCCACTCTGTGAACTCTGGCATCCTGTCGAGGGTCTTGGGGGCTGTGACGTGCGATGGTCGCCCCGTGCAGGCTGGGACAAATTGGGTGGTGGCGGCCACCACGCGGAACAAACAAACGGAAACAACCAGAGAGGAAGCACGACACACTACCCACATCCTTCAGTGTGGTGCTATCCGTCCATCGTTTGATCTATTCTGTCAACTAATACACTACAGAAACGGGGCAGGCGGGCAGGCATAAATATTAACTAGGTCCTCTTTTTGAGGTTGGTGGAGAGCCACTCGAGGCCCTCGTAGAGACCGTCACCGTTGGTAGCGCATGTGGCCTGGATGTACCACGCGCGCTGTCTCAGCGAGTGCAGACCCAGCTTCTCGGTGATCTCGGCAGCGTTCATGGCGTTGGGCAGATCCTGCTTGTTGGCAAACACGAGCAGGAGCGCGTCCCTCAGCTCGTCCTCGTTGAGCATTCTTTGGAGCTCCTCACGGGCCTCCGACACACGGTCTCTATCGTTCGAATCAACCACGAAAATGATGCCCTGGGTGTTCTGGTAGTAGTATCTCCACAGAGGACGGATCTTGTCCTGTCCACCCACATCCCACACTGTGAAGCTGATGTTCTTGTATTCTACAGTCTCGACGTTGAAGCCAATTGTGGGAATGGTGGTGACGATCTCGCCCAGCTTGAGCTTGTAGAGGATGGTGGTCTTGCCGGCTGCGTCGAGACCGACCATGAGGATGCGCATCTCGCGGCGGCCAAAGAGGCCGTTGAGCAGTTTAGAAATAGACAGACCCATCTGTGTTAGCAGGTGAAGGCATTGGCGCAGCTAGAGGCGTATCGGCGTGTGGGTGTATCCGCGTGTCGGAGTGTCCGCGTGTCTGGTGCTCGCCGGGCCGGACCCTGTCAACGCGGACAAGGACCGACGGACGTGGGAAGGGTCTGGCTGAAGACAATGGAATGACGACACGGCCGCTCTCAGTCCAGCACCACGTCCTCGGATCGGAGGCTGGCCCCCTTTGCTCCCCGCCGGAAGCCGTAGCCCCGCTCCAGGGCCGACTGGAAAGGAAAAAAATTCACGCGTGCTGCGAATCGCCATGGCGGGCCCAGGGCGACACTCACCTTTCACCGTTTCCTGTTCACACGCGAACGTGGTTTCCGTGTTGTTTCTTTCAAGGCAAACCAGGAGAGAGAAAATCAGCCCAACGAATGCTGCCTTTCACTTCCTCTACACGCAAACCGCCAACTGGGAGGTTTTCGCAGTACCCGCCATTATTTTACGGTTTTTTCGGCGGTGCTCAGATCTGCAGAGCGCGCGTATATCCTGGTACATACGTGTAAATTGGCGTACGGCCTTACGTTACGCAGCGGGCCTCGGGACGCGGTCCGGCACGCCCGGGCGCGGGCCGGGGCGCGTGCCGCG